>SCDT01000268.1:40702-85399 GCA_004143765.1 Drosophila melanica
CATATCTATATAGTATGTGTGGGCATTCATTGATAAAATGCGCAGCAAAAACCCATTTGTAAATGATACTATGATAAGAAACAGGACATAAATAGAAGCAAATCACAACAAATCAGGCTTTATTCTATCGAAAAATTCTTGGATAATCTTCCTGGAAGGTGATTCCTTTTCGTGGAAACTCATGTCAAACGTTTCCTTACGAGTTGAAGATATTTATATATCTATTATAAAGGAGCTTTTGCCCCATACTCATACAGATACTCATATCTATATAGTATGTGTGGGCATTCATTGATAAAATGCGCAGCAAAAACCCATTTGTAAATGATACTATGATAAGAAACAGGACATAAATAGAAGACATAAATAGAAGGAAAATATTTATAATCAAATCACAACACAATAAATGGCAACAAAGCAGGCTTTTATTTTATCAAAAAATACTTGGATAATCTACCCAAAAGCTGATTCCTTTTGTGTGACAACTCTTGTCAAAAGTTTTATTTCGAGCTGAAATTATTTGAATATCTTTTTAAAAATGTTGAGAATTTTGCTAACTTTTTCGGTGTTCATTGCTGTTGTTCGGGCTATTGGCCAGGTGACGGTGCTGCAGTACCCAAAATCCGTTAAGTTCACGGGCAATGATCCACTGGAGAGCAGTTACATTGGCCATGTGCTCATGGCTGTGCTGGGCAATACAGTTAGTGGAAAGAGCGCTTGGAGCGGCCTGGTTATAAAGGATCCCTTCAACTTGGCCAAAACAACGGTGATTGTCGTGCACGTGCAGGGCATTTATAGTCTGCCGACAAAGTCGCCGGCCTTGGTTTACGATTTGCTTGAATCAAACACCGACGATTCACTGACTGCCCTCGCTGCACGGCTCAGTCCAGAATCTATATACAATTTTGACTTTATACGGCCGGCAACAGGGCGCCAAGTGTACGAGAAATGTTTTGGCAACACTTCGGTGCCGATGGCCGAGCCAGTCCAATACTTGAAACCGTCGGCGTTCATGAGCAACGAGCACTTTCTCAGGGACATCGGCTATATGAATACACTGGCAGAGAACTTGACCGACCTGATCAAGCCCTCGACTGTGATCATCTTTCGCTTGTCGCTGCAACGCATTGTCTACTTCGGCAAATACCCGATGCTGTATGAGGCCAAGCTAATGATCAGCGATGCCGTCGATCAACTGCTGGCTGCCGCCAAAAATTTGACGGATTCGTTGCTTTTTGTACAGACCACAGATAAGCGCGTGTTCCCAAAATCCGCCGGAGATCAGCCGGCGAGTATGGAAAATCCCTTCAGCAAATATAACGATAGATTCGATCCGATCATATTGAACATTGTTGTCTGGTTCTGTTTGGCGTTTACCCTATCGCTGGCGATCATTTCCTATTTAGTTGCGACCATAGATCCCGGCCGAGATTCAGTCCTTTATCGCGTTGGCATCACACATCACCACATCAGAAAGAAGCAGATATAAATGATGTTGAAATGAATGCAATATGTTAATTATGATTTGAAATATATTCACGAATTATTGCATTTCTCGAAATGTTTAGTTTAATTTATGTTTAGTTCGTTCCAAATTGGTAATTAATGCACTTCTATAAACTAAAAAATTCCATTCTGAAAATCTTCCAAATAGCCCAATGAAATCCAACTGAACAATTATATTATATATGTACATCAATAGTTCGCATTGTGAGCTATGAGTTCATCATTCTCGACATTTCCCAATCTACGTGCCTTGTTTACCAATTAGCCAGCCCTCGTTTTGGCCAAAACGCATGCCAAAAAAGCAAAACATAAATATGACAAATACACACACACACACACACACACAATTTTACACGGCTAAAGGTACGAGCCAGGCAGATGAGCAACAAGTTGTCTAGCTTTCTGCCAGCGCATATTTTCAATTTGGACAGCCGAGCGGCTTTTTCTTTTTGGCCATGAGTACGTGACGTTGCTCTATTTATAAACAAGCAACAAAC
The DNA here is from genome assembly GCA_004143765.1 of Drosophila melanica. Classification (NCBI taxonomy): domain Eukaryota; kingdom Metazoa; phylum Arthropoda; class Insecta; order Diptera; family Drosophilidae; genus Drosophila; species Drosophila melanica. The sequence continues at coordinate 42,706 of SCDT01000268.1, forward strand.
AATTGTCTTGGGCCTTTTCGTAACAGGAATCGTACCACATGTGGTATACTTAATTCAAGTATGATAAGAACGATGAACATTTGATGGCAATTTCGCCTGGAAAATGTTCAATTTAATCGATCCTTTTTCAATCAATCAATTTGTATAACGAGCTATTTTATAACGTTAGTCTGCATAATATATAAGAACTAATTTGAAAAATTTAAATAAATTTTGAATTCACCTAGGAATTTCCTAAAGAATGTTCAAGTCTAGAAATCATAAATTTGTAGACATCATCAAATACAAATAAATATATGGAGTAGCTTTATAAAATATACTTCCGAATTTTAGAACACACACATAAATATATAGTTTTATTTGGTTTATAAATAGAGGTACATAAATTAACTAAATACTTAGCTTATGTTGTAGCATTTAGAGTAAAGGGTTTTGCATAGTTTTTGGTTAGAAGTGAACATTTATGCTCGAATAGCCAAGCACAAATTAAATACTTAATATCCTTTAGCCCCGCCCCCCCGCATTGGGGGCGTGTCCAACGCCCGGCCCCGTTTTGTACTCGCGGCATCGCCGTCACCTGTCCGCCGTTGGCCATTAAAATTGCATGCGCCGCTGCTTGTTGCGGAAACTGATGGCCAGAAAGACGGCCAGGGCGAAGCAGAGCAGCTGGAAATGTTCACAGGCGATAATTAGAGAGTGTTCAATTGCCGCAAATGGCATTAATAATAGTCACCTCGAAGGCCACCAGCACCCAGGAGACAATTATGAAGCGCCGCTTGTCGCTCTCGTAGTGGCTCTGCAGCTTCTCGATGCAGCCGTCGACGAACATGTGCTCCGGCATCTGCTGGAGATCGGCGTAGCAGCTGGGCGGTATCAGTTGGCCGAGATGCACATAGTCCTGGGCGCTGCTCTTGCCGCAGCACTCGTACGTCTGCTGCAGTCCGTCCATGTTGTTCGCCTGCCAGGCCAGCTCCACGGTTGACTGGGCGCTCTTCACCTCGAACTGATGCAGAAAGATGCAGGTGCTCACAATTTGCGGTATGGCCAGCAAGAGCAGAAATACGGCACTCTATGAAAAAAAGTCAGACAGCCACAGTGGTTACTCACACAAACGAACGAACCGGTTCAATAACCTACCGTTGCGGTCAAACAGACCGATTCGCGTATTGCCGCAAATATTCCGAGAAAGGCGAACAGCACAATTACGGAGCAGGCCACATAGGCGGCGATAACAAACTCCTCGCTCTCCGTATCCGCATTGTAAGCAATCCAGCCAATAGCGCCCACAGCGAGGAACTGCAAAGTTCACACAAAAATCAAACAACGAGTCATTTGCATGACAATATTCGATATAGTATATTCTCATATATATACGATAACGAAATCCAAGTGCATATTGTGAGATGTGCGGAAATTGAAACGCAACTTGTTAATGTGTGTTAGTGTGTGTGTGTGTGTGAGAAGCGTATTAATTGAGGTTTTTTAATGATATTATTTGCACAACACAAGATATATCATTTATATATGCATGTGACACAGAACCGCAGAACTTATCACTTGAGCGATTTTTATGCCCAGGCAGTCGTTATATATAAAAGAAAATACTCTCTATATAGAACTAGTCTGCTATATTACTTTCACTCAAAATAAGATCTAAATTTTTTCCACACCTGAAATTTACTACATGCATTGTATAAAATTCGTATCTGATCTATCGTAAAATTTGCCAGGGTATTCATTAAATTTTTGACAGCTTCGAAAACAAGCACGTTTTCGGGGATGTTGTTTGTGCCAAACACACCCCGTATGGCGATGGGGGTTGAGGTTTATGCCTGGATTCGGATAACGCTATATAGGTCAAACTACAAATAAGTAGTGTGGCATGACATCATCGAGACCCAGAAACTGGTGCAATTGAAGGCGCAGGCGGACGCTTCCTGTGAGCAGCACAGCACTTGACTCCCCGGGCCAGTCAAAACAAAACAAAAGCTGCAAGTGTAAACACGCTAGCCATAGTTACGATGAAGAAGGCGGGGGGGGAGGAGGAGGGGTGGAGCGCCAGTGTGTTGGCCAAAGACCTGTCGTCGACGTGGCTAAAGTGTGTGAAACTGACAAATGACAAAGTATTAAAAATACAACATGGCCAGATATAAGTGGCCAAGAGCAGTAGGGGGGGCCCAAATAACATTGGGGCCATGTGCAGGGGAATTTTCGAATATTCGGGCATCTTGCAGAACTTCTGTCTAGAAATATTATATTTTGTAAAACCGTCCAAAAACTAATTCTTTTCGCTTTCATTCGGGGCAAATGACATCATGCTTGCAAGTGGTTTATTTCCTTTTATATTTCAAATTAAATGCATCAGTGAAATAATAAATGTCATTGAAATTACGGTTTGTCGGTACGGGAAGGTGAGTCTGTATATTTGCATAATATGCTCTCTCAGCCATATATATGTATTTATCATACTTATAATACTTACCGCCAAAATGGCATTTAGCACAATTGAGGTAATCTTAACGCTGGTTGTGGCGCAGCCCATTTTCAAAAATTTACTTTGCCGATCTGAAAATTACAATATAGTTATACAAATAGTTTTGTTAATTAATCGTGCACTCTAAAATACATAAAAAACAATTTGTAATTTAATAGCTTTAAAAATTCGATTACTGTTGTTTTTTTATTTTATGTTTATTGCAGTGTTAAATTGTTCCTAATTAGCTCTGCACATAGGCATATACAAATATGCTCAATTTACACATATCACAGCACAAAGTTTCTTAACCTTTTGACTTCCCAACAAAACAAAAAGCGCAGTTGTTTATTTTCGAAACAACAAAATAAATGCCCCTCCGCTTGTTTGTTCTCGAATACGTTTCAGAGACTGGCGCGTTCAACGTTTGCTTGCAAACTGAATCCAAACACAAAAAAAAGTTCGTTATTTTGTACATTCAAACGACTGCACACACACACACACACACAACCACTCAGACACATGCGCAGCAGAAACCCCAAACGCAAATACTCTCCAAAATAGAGAGAAATTTCAATGCGCTCGCGCAAATGAGCGCTGCCAACACTGACGTCACTCTCAATTGCTCAATCTGTCATGTTATCAAGCGGAAAACGTAGTAGAAGCCGTTGAATAAGTTATTTGTTTTTTTTTTTAAATATATATCGGATATGTGCATTTTTAATCCGAATTGATGACAACAGTTTTGGTTTGTCAGACATGGAAATAAAATATATATCAATAAATATATATTTATACTAAACTGATTCCAAACTAACAAAGTCGAATAAATATTTTAAATTTCTATTAAATATATTAATGTGATTATTAAAGTTATTACAAAATTTATAAATATAATTCATCAATAAAGAAAAACAACGCCTGGTTAATTTCAAAGTCCGTCCTAATTTTTAACATCTTAAAAAATTGGGAAATTTTGCCATCTCTAAGTTGGGAAATTAAAATCTTGAATTTGTGAGTGTCCCAATACTGGGCTCGATCTCCCCATCTGCCAATCAACGGCCTTGGCCATGGGTGTAGTCTTCAATTGTGCTGCAGTCAACATTTTGAGGGGGATTCAGCTGGCGTTAAAGCTCATTATGGCCATGTCGTCATCGAAGCTTGATTGTGTGCTGACTTTTTACCCCCACGCTTCGATTGGTTTGCTTAATTGATTTGAAGAGCTTGCACTGTGGAACAAAATGCCATCTGTAGCAGTTAAAATAATTTTAAAAAAATAATTATAAAATTGTAGACAATTTACTATATTCGAGTTATATGTATTTTAGGCATTGAATTGCTGGGCAAGTGAACACATGGCGCTCTGTGCGTTTCAAGATTATATAAGTAGGTACATTGGTGACGCTTATTAATGAGGTACTACGAGTACATTCTGACTGGCTTAGGTACGACTAATTAATTATGTTCTAACTAATAGTTATAGCGGCGCCGGCGATTCGAATAGTGTATGGCAAGTATGACGGCCAGTCCGAGTATAATCAGCTACAAAAAAAGAAGGAAAACAAATTTTTAATGCAACTTAAAACAGCAGGGGAGAAGGGAGGGCTGGGGGTACTCACATCGAAGCCCAGCAGGCCCCATTCAAAGTATCGCGATGTGCTGGCCTCATCGGCAAAGGCCGCCTCCACTTTGCTCAGACAACCATCTACATAAACATGCAACGGATTGAGGCAATTGTTGCCCTTGCAACAGCTCGAGGGCATTGTGTTGTTCCTATGCCCAATGGCAACGTAGTCACTAGGTCCATAGCGTCCACAGCAGTTGTACTAAGCAAACGAGTTAGTTGTAGTAAACGGAAAAGAACACTTCAACACTCGACGCTTACCGTCTTCTGTATCAGATCCATGCTGCCCGGCTTGGTCACCTCCAGTTGCCAGTGATCCTCCACAGTTTGCATTGCGTACCGCTTGAACACATCGCGGCTATTGAAGAAGATGAACACACCGATCAGCACCAGCAGCACCAACAGCAGCGAAACATACTAAAATTTATACCAAAAAGTTGGTTAAGCAAGTCTTTCATTTTGTATCCGATAAATACTTACAGTCCAGAGCATGCGCGACGATTCGCGTATGGCGCCAAAACAGCCAAACACCGATATCAGCAGTATCATACCGCCCAATACCATTATGCCGATCGCATATTGCTGCGGCATGGCGCCCCAGCCTAGGCCGCCGAACACTATGACCAATATGCCTAGTATCTGAAATATGCAATATTACATTTTTTACATTTTTTACATTTACATGCTGTTAATTCTAATTATGAATCATCTTTGGTTAAGGGGCGTTTGCCTAGACGCCTCACATTTCCGCAAATTTATTAAAATTAAAATGTTATCTCAATTGGTATAATTATTATAAGTGTCTGCTGTACAATACTCTACTTTTATTATTTTATTTTTTGCTGTTAACTTTATTTTTTTTCCTAACAACTATTAGTCAACCTTTTTTGTTGTCTTTTTCCTTACGTCAGTATCATTATTTATCAATTTGAAAAAAGCAACAATTCAAGTGTTTATTTTATGTGATGTCATCGATTATTTGTAATGCAAAGAATTAAAAATTTAATCAATCCCATACATATGTCTAATATATATTTGAAAAATATACCATTAAATATATAAAATATAAAAAAATATACCACTAGATATATAAGTAGAGCTGATGTCATGAAATATGAGAGCATCCAATTTGTTAAGAGGCCAATTGGTCATCTTAAAACTTTAGCGGCTTTCATCGCCAGGTGTTGACATTGGTGTCTTTTTCTGTTTTCTAATCCGGTTTCTACTTTGTTACTTCATTTTTTCTTTTTTTTTTTTTAATTTTTAATTATTATACTAAATCTAAAGGCATGACGTAGTTGTTGCTGGCTGCTTGTTAACAAAGAAGCTTTCCAAGCGGCTCAAGGAATGCAAAAAGCAACAGACAAAAGGCACACACACACACGCACAAACACACACACACATACATGCGATAGTAAACGTGCTCGTATATGTTTTTTAGCCTAACAATAATAGTCGTGAACTAAGCACGCATATACAAGATGATATCATCTGGTGTTAGGTAGAGCTATAAACTATTTTTTTCTTCCTATATGAAACCTATTTGCAAATCTAGCCAAATACAGAACGAACACACAATTTTCTATTTAATATCTTTCGATTTCAATTTGCCATATGTTCTATTTCAAAAATACATTTCTATTGGGAATTTGCACAACTTACCGCCCATAATGCATTGAAGAGAAATAATGAGTATTTAATGGTGCCCGTGGCGCAACCCATTGTTGCAAATAAACGGAAATTGGTTACAAATTATGATAAATAAATAAATGTTGTTGTTGATTGTCGACACGTGCAACAGTTTTGTACACAAAATAACGACACAAAGCAGCGCAAAATCAGGCAAATGTATTTATTTTTATCTATTTTCCAAAATACCGCCGAGTACTGAGAGCGAGCACGGTCACGAACGAACTGAAACTAAAAAAACTGAAACTGAATCTGAAACTGCTATTGCGACTTCGGCCGGTTGGCGCGTCGAACGAGCGAGCAGAACACCACACAGTGGCAAAGCACCGCTGAGCGCACCACAACGCAAACAAAAACCCAGTAAACAAACACGAAAAGCTAAAAGCAAAAAAAAAAGCCAAAATCAAAAGTCAATCTATGTGTATATATGTATGTGTGTGTGTGTGTGTGTATACGAAAGCTACAGAGTGATGTCGGAAGCCAAACAAACACAAACAAACAAACAAACAAACAAACAGCCGGGCGGGCGGTCTGCTCCAGCCGGAGAGCTAAGCGATTGAGCGGGCAACGAGCTCTAAAGTGGAGTACTCCAGAACTGGGTCTATGGCAAACAGCTGCGTCACCAGCTCTCAAATGCGACAGATGTTAGAAGAGAGAGCGAGAGAGAGAGATAGAGTCTCTAATGCGTTGTGATTATCGAACACATTGCATCATTGATTGAATAGAATGATCACAGTGAACAAAATGACGACAGCCTAGCCTCGAGAACACTGGTTAATTAATAATGATTATAGTGCTGTAATTCAAAAACAATTTATTTTGTAAATGTCTGAAAATAATGTTGACAAATTGGTTTACAATAAATTCGGAAACAAGGAAGAAAACATTTGTTTTTTAATAATGATATGTGTATCTTCGTCGATCTTTGCGAAAACGTAGCACCAAATAGAAACTGCAGAAGCACAAAAGAGCCTACGAAAAATATATATTGAAATCGATCTGAATAATAGATGCCAAGTTAAACGCACCGTTATCGCAAAAGAGCCCCATTTACTGTTATTAGAATAGTTGAAGACTCGCAAGAATTCGTTGCCGGCAGCGGTTATACAGCCCGTGGGAAAATAGGGTATATTGGTTTTGCCATCGGGATAACAGCTGTCGGGCAGTGTTCCACGACCTATGCCAACGTAGTCATTCGGTCCATTGCGGCCACAGCACTGATACTGTTGAAGAGCAAAGAGGAAAGTGAAAACTTAAATGCGACTTCTTAGATACTCTTATTTTGATGGTATTCCACGCACCGTTCGCTGCACCTTATCCATTGCACCCGGCTGAATTGTCTCTTGCATCCATTTGGCATCGACATCTTCGACCGCAAAGCGCTTAATGTAATCCTCGTCGAACCTATTCCCGAACAAGCCAAACAATTGCACCACGAGCAATGCCAACAAGATGAATCCATACTACGGTTGGCATTTAACACACAGAAAGTCGGGTTGATTGCGCTTTAGAAACGTTTGTTTATCAAGTTCACTCACCGTTGTGGTCAGGCAAACGCTCTCCTGGCAGATGCCACAGCAGCCGATAATAGACGACGCAAACAGAACGCCGCCAATGACATACAGATAGATAATGTATGCGGTCGGCGCCTGACTCAGACTCACCGTGGCCAAACCTATTATCAACAGGCCAAAGAGCTGTGCATTTCAAGAGTCAAGGTGATTAATTATATTGGTATAGATATTTTGTAAATAAACAAAAGTTTTAACAAAACAGCAACCAAATACAAAAAATTAGAATTTACGTTATTTCATATGGTACTAATTGAATTGATAATAATAATAATAATAATAAAATTAATAATAATTAGGATTTTTTCTTGGCTCTAATAAAAACAAGAAAAAACGCTTATGAATTATATAAATTTTTGGAGAATAGTTATAAGCATCGGCTTAGATATGAAAAGTGAAGTGAATTTTGATTCAAATAAAAAACAAAGGGATTTTAAACAATGTATCTCAAAATACTTACAAGATGATCTAGTACGATCTAGTTTAAATAGAAAGTATTTAAAATAGAAATATGAGTATAAAAATGAATTGAATAAACTGCGCTTACAAAACCTAAAGATTTGCTTTTGAGTTCAGTTTCTAGAGTTCTTCAATAACTGAAGCTGCTTAAAATTGTATCTTTTTATATGCACACACATCTATAAATATTTCCGGCTAGTTTGACTGTAAATTGGCTTGCCAAAAACCGGCTATAAATTGACAATTCTGATACATTCTCGTCCAGTGCAATATTTCAAGTGTCTATATGTATATATATTTGATAGGTACAAGCAAACGCGTTCCTATTGACGTTCAAATATATTTCTTTGGCCAGACATAAATTCCTTTATTATCTGTGTCATTTGGTGAAAATAATCTCAATTAAATAGCTGCTACTTACCGCATAAAGCGTGTTGAGGATATTTAGGAAGCACTTGAAACAGCCGGAAGTACAACCCATGTTAAATCGTATATAGCACAACCGATCGTATCGGCGTCAACTGCCCGAATGATGCCAGACGGAATTATTAAAATAAACATTTTGCTCTTCGATTGTTCGCCAGTGTTGTCGAGCTGCTGGAATTGGAATTATTTGCGGCAATTCGAATTTGCCAAGAGTAACGTATTTGTTTTCTATTTATGTTGTTTATTTCAAAACGACATCTAAACTAATTTGATTATGGAATTAATTTGGCTATGGCCATATGTCGAAGCCAATTAAATTGGACTGGGTTTAATCTCCGTTAATGGGCGTCTCGTCGTCATTAATCTTGGAGAGCTGACGTGCCTTGCCCATTAGAAATGCAAAGAGCAGACTCAGCAGCTGTAAAAATGTGTTTGTTTTTAAACAATATCTTTATATATATCTTTCTCTGGTCTAGTGTGCTTACCTCCAGGGAGAATATGACAATGGCTGCATAGTAATTTATTTCGGCCTGAAATTGCAGACTATTCGCCGCCTTTGTGGAGCAGCCTTCCTCGTAGATGTGCGAGGCGACATTGCAATCGAAGCCGTAGCAGCAGCTGGCCGGCAGGGCGCCATTCTCCTTGGCCAAATAGTCCTGCGGCCCATCGAGACCGCAGCAGCGGAACAGGCTGTGTATCGGCTGCATGGTATCGTTATGATGCGATTTCTCCCCGAACAGCCGGTTGATGCGCTCCTCAAACTGCAGCAGCAGCTGGATCCTCATGCTCGTGAAGAGGAAAAAGTAAGTGGACAGCACGGCGATTGCCAAAATCACGCAGATTATATACTGCCACATAGACTCAAAACATAAGTCGCAATTTTCCAAAATTGTAATCAAATAAAGCACTTACATAATTTGAAAATCTGTACGATTCCTTGAAAGCAACATAAATGCCCAAAAAAGCGACGGCAAACACGAAAAAACCCAAAAGAGCAACCGCATATCCGCCGTAGATGGAGCCAGCTGAGCCCCAGACGACAACGCCGCACGAAAAGAAGAAGAGGTTAAAGCCCTGTTAAAAGTTAATGAAATTATTGTTAGTATAATTAATATAAGATAAAACAATTACAGCTGATTTATATGAGCCATTTAACAAAATTCTCTTCAAAGGATTTGTAGATAAAATTAAAATATAAAAAAATATATACTTTATATGACATCTGACTATTTAGAATCTTTTACAAATTGCGACAGAAAGAATATTTAAAAAAAAATTTTTTTTTAATTTTTTCGAAAGCATGAAACGATGTCACTACATCTAAAATATATATGTATATATAATAGCATGCATGTATATTGTTCACATTTCCAATATAAACATATTGGCAATCGGGCTGAACAATTCTTATGGGCCTGCATAGTTGTGGGGCCGAGCCGCAAGCACATCAAAGACTTTAATTACAAAAATATTTGTGCGCATTGCGTATACCACATGTATGCCGAAATGAGAGCGAAAGTAAACATTGATATTTAAACACCAATTGATGGCCAAGTGTCGACAGCTGTTTATAGCTGTGTTAGCCGCCATTTGGGCACATTGATGATAATATCGATTTTTTGCGTAAATGCGGATATGCATTGGCTACATTCTGTCTGCTTGGAAGATTCGCAGGTCGGCAAACGGCCTTCGTGCGTTTGGACAACGACTGGTCGGAAACTTACCGCAATTAGAACGCAGCTCGTGAAAAGTGCATATTTCCAGGGTGCTATGGCGAACGATTTTTCCATGGCTGCCAGCGAAGGGGCTGAAAACACAAAGTTGGGCAAAAGCCAAAACAAACTTCCTAATTAGCCAACTGGGAAATAGGCAAATTCACGTTTTTCACACTCACAACTGATTTTCCACTAACTGCGAGTCAATCGAAGCTGTTTAGCTTTTATGCGCCAACAGTGACAATGACACTGAATAAATATCTATTGGCCAAGCGACGACGTGCCTCCAATTGAGCCAAGTACGGACGTGGGTGCGTCACTTAAGGCCCGAACGCTGGCAGTCAACTGACAGCTGACACGGTTTTAGCTTCAGTTTTAGCCGTGGAAAAGCCGCCAACGGCTGTCGGCGCAGGCGCTTAAACTATACGTATACAGGGTGCCACATTCGGATGCTGACGACAAAAATTGAACCATTAAAAATACATTAGTGCACTTGAGTTTTATCAATTTTGGTCGATTGAAAATTGAAACATTTGCATAAATACGATCAAATGGACAAGTTGAGCATAAAATTCTGCTGGCTAATACAAATGTGTATTTTTTTTGTGGCTGCTGCCAGCCATAAGCAGGTAACTATTTAGTAAATTTTTAAAAGACAGACAAACCGATTGTTGATATATATATATATGCCAATCAAGGGCGCATCTGTCAATTTCAAGAACGTTACCTGTAAGACCGGGGATAATACCTGGACCTCGGTAAATTACTGTTATGTCAAGCAGGTGGATCGGCTGACCAACTATCTGAATGTGCGATATAACCTACTAAAACCGATCACAAATAATATTTATGTACGTATCCAAAGGAGCTCGAACCAACCTTTTGTTTTAATCCAGAAATACAGTTGCATTTTAGTTTGATGATACAAAATAATGGCTGGCAGCCGTTCCTCTATGCCATTGACATCGACATGTGCCGCTTTTGGAAATCACGCTATAACGGCTTGGCCAAAATGATATATAAATTTGTGGGGGATAACACCAATCTTAATCACAGCTGCCCCTATACGGTAATATTTGGGTATGATATGTTCAAATTATATATATCGATTAAACATTCTCTTTTAGAACGAAAAATATCTGAGCGTTGATAACATTAAAAATACGGATATATCGAAGACACTGCCCAGCTTGCCGCTGATCAAAGGATATTACGCCGTAATTAGCAAATGGTCCTGGAATAATATGACACACATGGATACAATGCTTTACGTTGAAATAAACAATTAGTCCATATAATATTCAATATAATTGTTTAAAATGTAATAATTAAAAATGCATTAAAGTTTGATCCAAACAATTTCAGATGATAATTATGCCCAAAACTTAAATATATTTTTAATACACACAATTTTGTTATTGAATGAGTAATAAATAAAAAAATAAAAAAAAATAAAATATATACTTGATTATTGATAATTATGAAAATCAATCGGGTATCTTTAATTCATACTAATTAGTATTTAAAGAGCAAAACTATTTTTTATATGTATTTATTTTATGTTGTATTATTTAACCGAAAATCATAAAAAAACAGCTTGTTAATAGAGGGTAACTGCTAGTCCTGCTTACACAACCAATAATGATTATTGCTTGCTGACACTAATTTGTGTGTGTTAATCTATAATAGTTAATGCCATTTATTCGCCAAACAACAAGCAAATGGACCAGTTGCGTATTCGAGTGTTTTGGTTAATTCTTTTATGTACATTATTGCTAAATGTCAGCTGTGTGCATGTAAGTAATCAGCATTTAATATATATATATATATTGAATATATATATTATATATATATATAGAACTAGTTTGATAATTGGCTTAACACAAATTTAGACAATTTTTCTGAAATTCACCAACATTACCTGCGAGAGCAAGTTTAATAATGTAACTGTCGAATACTGTTACATCGGCCAGGTGAATCGCCAAAGAAACTACATGAGTTTGCGTTACAATCTGTTGGAACTAATGCCAAGTGAGGTATTCGTAAGTATTCTAGGTACTTTAAAACCCGCCAAATGCTAAGCACAAAATGCAGTTCAATTCCAGGTTGATGATCAGAAGAACGAATGGCTGGAAGCCATTTCTGTACGCGATCGAAATCGATGTTTGTCGTTTTTGGATATCACGCTACAATGCATTGGCCAAACTTTTATTTGGCCTAATCGAAGGTCACACAAATTTTAATCACACCTGCCCCTTTGTAAGCTCAGATATGTATATATTACAATTTCGTATATAAAATTCGTTTTTTTTCCAGCACGAGAATTACATCGAAATTGATAAGCTGATGAATACGGATATATCGAAGAGAACGAGGGGCATTCCACTGGGCAAAGGTCATTATGCGCTGTTCATTCGATGGTTATGGAAAAATGTGACGCACACCGCGACAAACATCTATTTAGAAGTCTTGAGCGATTAGCCAGTCGATGTTATAGTAAAACTTTTGTGGCTTTAATTTTGAAACAATTAAATATTAGTGCATTTTAAATAATACTTAAGGCTTAGTGTTAAGAAATTCGGTTACATCCAGTCGGCGTTGTTGCGACGACCTTGGTTCTTCAATCCCGTTAAAAGCATCCAGCCCAAGAAGGCGCCAATTGCCTGAAAAAAAATTCAGTTTAGATGGGGTTTCAGTGTGTTTCTGCAGGAACTTACCTCGCCCAGGATCAGCAGCCAGCAGACAATCTTGAAAACCAGCAGCCTGTCATCCAGATATTCAACAAACTGCGACTTGCAGCCCACATTGTAAATGCTGGCAGGATTCACGCACTTGAACTGCGGGCAACAGCTCTTGGGCACAGCATGATTGATCACCGCATAGTCCTCAGAGCCATTGACACCGCAGCAGTGCAGCCAGGACTCGTAGTAGGCCAAGGCACCGGTCTCATTGCGCTCCGCGTCCCACAACTGCTCGAAGCCGCCATTGATGCTGCCCGAGATGCCGTCCTGGGTGCCGTGCGAGACCATGCTGAGGAACATCAGCTGGGTGAGTATCAGCAGCACCACAACAATCACATACTGTCAGCAAAATAAACAGTTAGTTGGGCTAACCAAATTCGAGTCAGCTGCACCTACGATCAGCAGCCGCTTGGGCGACTCCTGTGCCGCAGCCAGGCAGCCAAAGACGGCAATGATCACTATGACGACGCCGAGGCCAATGATCAGCCCGCCAACCACATTCTCGCCAATGCTCACCGAAGTCACATATGCGCTAAGGATGAAGGAAAACAAGCAAATTACGTATAAAAAAAGAAAAAGCTAGCGGATTAGCTAACTTACAGAAAGAAAATGCCAAAACCGATCAGCACCAATCCGAGCACCTGCAAAATCAAATAAATAGAAACAGGTGCGCATTAGCAAAGATTATTTTTGTTGTCTTTTTTCTCTAGATATAAAAGCTGCTTTTACACACCGTATACACAAAGTTTAGCAGCAGCAGCAGATGCTTCACTGTAGTCTCCGATAGGCCCATCTTAGTGTTGTTATTGTTGTTGTTGCTGTTCTTGTTGTTGCTGTTGTTGTTGTTGGCGCGTTGCAGCTCGCAAAACTGAGCGCCACTGCGGCAGCTGTCGCTCTTACTGACAAACCGACTAACCGACTGGCCGATTAGCCTGGCTGCTGCTATTTAAATCAGCGAAAATAAGCAGAATGCATTAAGTAGTATTACGTATAAGGCAATAGCCAGTTTTGGATGCCGCGACGTATAGTATATATCCGACGGATACGCCAATTCTGCGCGCTGACCGTTGCCGCTCAGTGGCGTAAAACAACTGAATCATTTTGTGTGTTTTGTGCATTATTTAGTTTCGAAAATGCCCGTATTACAGTCTATATTCTATAATACTGTTTTCACTCGAACGAACCGATCTATGTATAACAGCGAGCAGCTCGAGAAAATCGAGCGGCATTGGAACGCCCACATGGCTGCTCTTATTGGGAAAGGCGAAGGCGCTTCCCCGTGTATCTCTGAATGTGTGTGTATATGTGCGGGTATCTATGTGTTTTTATTTTCTATTTCATCTCTTGGCATAGTCGCTGCTGTTGTTTGCTTCCAACGCCGAATCCTACTCATTTTCAGATTTGTGTTGTTTTTATATTATTTATCTAGCAGTCGACAAGAAATTAGTCAATAACAACAGGTTTTATTCTCGTTTTTTTTTTATGACGTGGGAGTTGGTTTACAACAATGTGTTTTTTTTTTATTGAATCGATGCGCTGGCATTGATATTTTTATCAATGAAGATAGTATATATATAATTTATTTTTTTTTTAACTAGCTGTTCTAAATTACAAATCACATTGGCACAAAACTAATTAAGCATAATAATAATACGGGTAGAGAGTGATAATAATCAACAATAAAACTTAATTATAGAAACGCACGCGATCGCGATGATTTCGTATGCTATCCACCAGGTAACAGGTGACCACAGAGCCGAAAAACTGCAGGTGAAAAAAAATACATGATATATTAATGTGCGAGTATTTTGAGTATTAATAATCTGAATATTGTCAGCATGCCGATGAAAATGAAAATTTGTTAAATATTTTTCTTCAATTGAGTATGAGAAATATGAAATTCATGAATTTCGCTGTATGAATACTATGAAATAACTAATATCAATCAGTCAGTCAATCACTATTATGATTAGTACGCACCTCGGTCAGTATTAAGAACCAGCTGATTGTATGAAAATTAGCCGTTTTCTGGCTGACATATTGCTTGTACTTGTTCTCACAGCCTTCCATAAACAGATTCTGTGGCAATGTGCAATCACGCTCAAAGCAGCAGCTTTCCGGAATATCCTGCTGCAGCAAAATGTAATCCTCAGCGCTATTGCGACCGCAGCATTGCAGCTATTCAAAAAAAAAAAAATGTAGTATAGCCAACAATTACAATTTTTCAAATATAATCAATTACTTACCCACTCCTCGTAGACGCTGAGTGTGTTATTGCGGTTTTGTTGCACATCCCACAGCTCATCGAAGCCCTGTTTCAAGCTGTTCGGCAAAGCGTCCCTGCTGGCCGCAAAGCTAATGCTAAACATGACAAACTGTATGACCAATAGCAGCAACAATAACACTGCATACTGTAAAAACAAACGAATTAAACAAAAGCTAAAAGAAATATTTCGAAAGAGCTACTTACACTTATCAACATCTTTTTGCATTGCTTGACCAGGCCGAGAGTGCCAAATATGCTGGCCAGAATGACAACAATGCCCAGCAGAATGCAGAGTATGGATGCCAATTTCTCGCCATGATCAACGGCATTTAGCTGCTCCCCAATGCTATCCAGCAACCAAGCGCCATACCAGATGAGCAGGCAGCCGTTCAGCTATTTTAGGGATTGATATTCGGATTAACTTTGGTATGCTTCAGCCAATGTTACTAGCAAATTTTTTATTTTGTTTTAATACTTTTGAAAAAAAAAAAGTATGTTGGAATATGTATCCATACTTCAAACTCCCATAACTTTGTCAAATGTGAACCGATTTTCACGTTTGATGGCATTTTGATTATGATTTATCCCATAAATTGTGTGTACATTCAAAATATATGAATTTTTGAAAAAAAAATTTTTTTTTGATTATTTGCAAAAAATCATAAGGGGGGACCCTTGTAAATTTTCGAAAAAAATTTTTTTTTCAAAATTTAAAATTGCGAGTTTACTTTTTAAATCGATTGTATTTGTCATAATTAGCATAAAAAACATCATTTAAAGTGATTTTGGGGGGGTCAAATTTTTTGTCAAAAATCATGCCAAAATTGACAAAAATTTTGACATGTAAAACTTTCGGATCCATAGCTCCCATACTTCAAACACCCATAACTTTGTCAAATGTGAACCGATTTTCACGTTTGAAGGCATTTTTGTCATGATTTGTCATATAGATTGATTCTGCATTCAAAATATATGCATTTTTGAAAATAAATTTTTTTTTGATTATTTGCAAAAAATCATAAGGGGGGACCCTTGTAAATTTTCGAAAAAAATTTTTTTTCAAAATTTAAAATTGCGAGTTTACATTTTAAATCGATTGTATTTGTCATAATTAGCATAAAAAACATCATTTAAAGTGATTTTGGGGGGGTCAAATTTTTGGTAAAAAATCATGCCAAAATTGACAAAAATTTTAACATGTAAAACTCTCGGAGCCATAGCTCCCATATTTCAAATTCCCATAACTTTGTCAAATGTGAACCGATTTTCACGTTCGATGGCATTTTTTTCATGATTTGTCATATAGATTGATTCTGCATTCAAAATATATGCATTTTTGAAAATAAATTTTTTTTGATTTTTTCGCAAAAAAGCATGCACTCCCTTACTAATTTTCAAAAAAAAAATTTTTAAATTTCGAATTTATATTTTCGTCATAACTAGCATAACATTCAAATGCATAGGAACAAATTTTGTAACTTTGTCAGTTAGGAAAAGACTACAGGTATACCAGTGGCAATTGTTACACGTTTAGTTTTTATTTATTTGTGGTTGCGCGACAAATCATTGCACATATTTAGTCAACTAAAATTTTTCGAATTATATTTCACATTTCTTTGTTTGTTAAACTTACAGCATAAATCAAATTGATGACGCCCAGTACGTATCGAAGCAGGCGTGTGGTGCAGTACATTTTCGGTTAATATAAATAATAAAGCATGACACACACAGCAAACTAAAGGTCACTTATAATTAGCTATTTAGTTTCGTTTAACTAAAACTGAACACTACGAAGAGTTTTGGGCCAACACTTTGTTTGCGCGGCACACCTTGAGCAGCGGCAATGCTCGCACGTCAAATACTCGGAACCGACTCATAATCTGATTTTGTTTGGCCGCATCTGGCGACGGTGCTGTCAGTTGTACGATTAACCCACAGTTCTTGTCGCCAGTCGTCGGACGGCAATGCAATAGCCAAAATGTATACACAAAACCCCACAGAGAATTGTCATATTTATCTACGTATATATAAACATAAAGTCGATTTTCAAAGAGAACACAAATGATGAAAATTAGCTTACGGCGCCCACGCGCAAACAGATGGATACACAAAATAAATATATGTATGTATATATGTAAGTGTGCATGCCAGACAAGTGACTAACGGAAACTGCGGGCCCACAGTCTTGGTCAGAAACAATGATGTCAACAAACCAAATTTGATCTTAGAACTAAATTCTCTGGCCATTTTAGCATTGAAATTGCCCTTCAGTGCAGCGGGTGGTCAACGTTCGAACGCATAAATAATGAACTAAGCCGTTTTTATATACCCTGTAATACATACAAATATATGGGTGTTAAGACTAAAGATTTAGGAAATATAAAATATATTTTTAGCTGCATTTTCAAATAATAGTTTCAGTTTTTTTTTAGT
Organism: Drosophila melanica; assembly: GCA_004143765.1. Lineage (NCBI taxonomy): Eukaryota > Metazoa > Arthropoda > Insecta > Diptera > Drosophilidae > Drosophila > Drosophila melanica. The sequence continues at coordinate 60,103 of SCDT01000268.1, forward strand.
TATACAGGGTATCTGTAAGACGACGACTATCTACTAGAACTTACTTTTTTTTTGGATTTTGATCATTTTTGACATACAATTTATTTTCGTTTGATTTAGTAGGAATTTATTGTAATTAATACAAAATCTAAGCATTTGCTTTATTGCTTGAAATGTTACAAATTTGCATGATTACTTATCGTAGGCACTGTGTAGCGCTCAAAGTGAAAATCAAAGAAAACAGAAAATATTTGTGACAATCTTATAGAAAATAAATACATAAATACATAAATCGGCTTGAACGCTGCTTTTGGCACCTGTTGTTGAGCTCTGAAACAGAATCGCTTTTTGTTTTCATAGTTTTTTTTTTTTCTTGTGGATGAACACGAGGTAGACTAGCAAACGCCGCATTATTTGGACTGGAAATTCGATTGCTTAGTGCAGTGTAGTTTAGTTTAAGTATTTGCACAGTATTGAGAATTCTTTGGCCTTGAGTATGCGCATCGTGAAGTGTGCTGTATGCATTTATAAAATATATATAAATTTATTTTGGAAAATATTTGGAGCGTCTCCAGCGATTCACGATGCTTTGGCTCAGCACACAGGCGAGCAGTGCACAAATGATCTGCAATACAAATGCCATTAATCAAAGTTAATCGAGCAAATTGAAATTTACTTACCTCAACACCAACTAGAACCAGCGCAAATATATTGAATACTGTCCAGCGTTCGGCAAAGTAGTCCAAAAACTTCTGACGGCAGCCCTCCAGGTTCATTCGGTTCGTATCGCGGTCGTAGCAGCTGTGGGGCGGCAGCATATAGTCCTTATAGCTGGCATTGCCGCAACAATCGAGCTGATAAATGGACAAACCGTTTTTATATTTGATCATAAATTCGTTTTGTAAACCGTGCTCACCCAACGCTCTATGCTGGCTATTCGGCTGGCATTGCCGGGTTTGATGGGCACCGGCTGATCATTCCACAACTGATCGAAGGTTTTGTCCACATTGATGAGCAGCGAATTTTGGAATAGCCAAAGGAAGCCCAGTGTCAGCACTTGCAGTATGATCAAAACAACCAAAATGGCCATAAACTAAAAGGGTAGCATAATTATTAGTTACCCATCAATAACTGCTTCAAACTAATCACTTACGGATCGGCTTATGCGGATGCTCTCACGTACTGCGCCCAGGATGCCAAAGAGCGCGGCTAGCACTATGATAATGCCGCAGGCGAAAATTATTGACGCGGCTGTATTGAAATGTTCGAGTTTGAAAAATACGTGCACGCCCAGGGCGAGGACTATAAGGCCGAAGAGCTGCAAATAAGCGGAGAATTATTTAGTAAGGTATAACTATAATAAAATATATATTTTGTGTCTAGAATAAAATTAGTCGGCTTTCTTGATCATGCTTGTTATTACTTATTATTAAGCTATTCAAAAATTTTTTAAACACTGCGTATACTTAATATGCAAACACAGTTCTATTGCTCATACGCAGCGTGCTCAGTTTGATATATGCATGAAATTCTTTGTAGCTGCTCAGTTTAAGTGTATACAACAAGTTAACCTTTATATTGTGTATATAGCATTATCTGATTTCAAACAATTTTAGCTCGCATCACGCACACGCAGCGTCTTTCCTCGCATTGCATTTCGGTTTACCCTTTCACTATATATTTATTTTTTTTGTTGACTTTTGCCTGCACAATTAACTCAAATTTGTTGCAGCGCATTTATAATTGCAACAATGATTCACGCGTTTGAGCAAATTTCACACAGTTCCACGATTGTAAACAGTTTTTGTATTTGGCACTTGGCACACTTGGCAAACGTTTTGTTTAGTGTTGTTTTTTTTTTTTTATTTTATTTAAACTATCGGCAATCGGCACATACACTCAAAATAGTTTAATAAATGCGCAATAATTATTTATACATTGTTTTCACCGCATACACGGCTTCTTCAATGTTTACAATAGGCAACCTGTTGCCAGCGCAATTGTGAATAATAATTACAACTGTAAGCAACCAGTTAAAAGCCCAAAGCTGTTGACACTTTGGCCTAGAGATGAGCGTGTGTACGATTGTTTTCAAAAGAACACGAACACGAGCAGCAAATAACAAAAAATAAAGATTTGCGAAGGAAAATTACAGCAACAAACAGTGAGAAAAAGAGACATGCTATGTTTTCAAATAAAGTTATAGATATTGAATAAAGTCGTGCTGAGATACGAGACGGAACCAGCCCAACTTGGCGCCGTGCCAAACTTCCGCTTGACAGCTTTTTGGCTTTCAGATTTTCCAAAGCCGTAGCCCACAATTGATAATTATGACTGATTTCTGCTATTTATCATGTTTTTATTTTGTTGTTTCTTTGGATTTGTCTTAAGCAAACGTATTTGGCATTTACTGTAATTTGTAGCCATAACGGGCTGCCAAGTCTTCATAAATTCAAAGCTTTATCTTTGCACAGCTGCGCCTTTTAAGGCCCAATAGTGTAATTGAATTAAGGTCGATGATTAATAAACAGCCCGACAATATTATTTGTCTGGCTCTCCCTCTCGTTTGAATTTCAATTATGCTAATTCTCGTTGAGCTTAGTACAGACAAGTTTAATTGCCGCCGCTTAACTGACAGCCACAACTAAATATGGCCAAGAAAAACTATTAGCCACAAAATATTAATAGACTTGTAAAAGCAATTCGTATGCCAACAAACAACTCGTTGATTTTCCTTCTTGTTTTTTTTTTGGTGAACAGACAAAATTATTAACACTGGACACAAAGTCATAAAGAAAATGCTGATAAAAACTCGACAGTGAACATCATCGTTGAATTTTGCGTGTTTGGGGCATCTGGCATCAAAATGGAACGCAATTTAATTTCATTATTTATTAACACAATTATTGTTATGCTCTAAGGGCCGAGACAAGCAGGCGCTGCAGCATTAAATGGGCGTCAAACTGGCCACATGGAATCAAAGTGGCAATGACAATGAAACCAAAGTGTACGTCACGAAACAGATACTCCAAAGTGCAAACTACCTCAAACTGATTGCACTTAGGCATAAACAAATATTAGGTAAGTCAAAATGTCACTGAGTTATCTCTGGTGATTAGCATTGGTTGGTTATAAAACCGATAAGGGTGAAACGTGTCGCTCAGCAACAGCAACGGCAAATACAAAAAAAAAACTGTTTATAAACAAAGTTTTATCTATGCACTTAAGTAGTCGAATTAGATAACTGATAACTTTTGTAAATTATTAGCCAAAATCAGTTGACAAAAATATGTTTTAGATATAAATATAATATGCACATTAATCTATTATCTATCTGTCATTTAACTCTTCTGCTTTGGCAGTTTGATTAAGTTTGAAATACGAGCACTATTTGCATGAGTAAACAAAATATTTGCTCTAATTTGTCCAGCAGACATGCAATTAAAATTTAAAAATGTATTTAATAGACAAGGCCAGGTCACTGGCAAATGCTTATTTACATCGAGCTGATAAGCCCGAAATGGCAACGTTAATTGCACGCTCACACAGCGAATACACTCCTACTAGATGGCACCTCGGCTATGTTGTTGCTGGGATCGAGAACAGCATGTGGTCTGTGAAAGAAAAACGTGCCCAAAAACTAGAATTACTACACAAATGTCATTCAGCGCAGAGCATTGCCGAGATTTATGTGGGTTTTACAAAAAAACCCCATAGTTACTTAAAATATGTACGCGCCTGTTTGTAGCTGACAAAAAAAAAGCCAAAACACAAATAAAACCGAAACCGAAAAAAGGTTGTGCCCTACCTCAAATGCAGGGCGGGCGTTTAGGCACAGCTGGCATTTAATTAAAAACACGCGGTCGTACCGAATGAAGTAATTTTTAAGCGTCGACAGCAACAACAACAACAACAAAAAGAGCACTGCTCATCATTAAATCAAAGTTTACTCGCATGGAACCAATGCGGAAAAGTTGCGTATACGCCGCGTTGAGCGCTGTTTCTTTTGGCATTTTCTTAGCCATTTTTTTTCCTCTGTGGCACATTTTTATGTGTTTTAGTTTTTTCATTTTTCCTCTAGGTTAGTGCCGAAATATTTTTATGTTTTCAGTTTTGCATCCGAAAATGACATCAACACGTTTTCAGTTGCTGAAACACAAACAAATAATCTGTAGTCGAAAGTCAAATAAACTAAAAATTCTATATGGCTAGGAGTAATGACGCGACGCTATGTATACAAACACACACACACACATACACTCATTTTGACCGCCTTTTTGCTCAGGGCCAAGTTTCGTGGCGTGGGTGACCAAGTTTTTTCCTAAATATTTTTATTTCAATTTTATTTTTGCCGCTGAACGCATAAGCAAAAATATTTTTATTTTTATTTTCAAAAACAAAAGAAATAAACAATAAATTAAGTGAGTTTAGCAATTTAGACATACGATTTAATAGAAAATATCGAAACAAAATACAATTAAGGCAAACATCATATAAAAAATATTACTTAAAAAAGCGTGGACAAGTTTTAAAACAAAATTGAATGTGGGCTCATTCCTAAACGAGACGAAACAAACAAAACCAGGACACGATAAAACAGCATGATATTTTTGAATATTTACAATTTTTATCCATATTTACCATAATTTACAAATATGATGTAGTATAATAAAAGCTTTTTTAAATTTTATTGAATTGATCTTTATTTTAATACATTTTTTTTCGATCAAAACACGCCCAACTTTATGCGAAACCCACAACTCGTCCGTTTCACATAAAAAATTAACTTCAACATTTTGTTTTTTTTTCTGTTTGAAATTCGATAAGCTGCGCCCAGTCTAGGCGAATTAACATAAGAATAAAATACAGTTTATTATCTGTTTAATCGTAAAGCGAAAACAAACCTTCAAATGTAATTGAAATGCTGGCGTAACATTAAAATTATTCAAACAAATTGTAATTCCAGCTGTTGAAATTTATCGATATCAACGGCTATGTACCGTTAATTACACAACAGTAAATATTTAAGCGATGAAGTCAAGGCTTCTATTTGGTACTTTAACCCAATAAACAATTGTCAATATTCTATAAACATAAAAGAAGTGTTTGCTGATGAGTTACATGTTATGCATGAAATTGTGTAATTATACAAGCAAATAACAATATATATATATTGCCGCTGATTCTGCTTGCTCGCCAATTATTATCAGTAATTAAGAAAAGTACTAACTCAATTCGGAGCCGAAGACCTTCAACTAGTTAGTTGTGGTAGCAACTTTCAAGTTGGGGTTAGTAAACTCAGTCAGTTTGGGCCGTGGCTAATGAAACTTGTCTTGTTCATGTAATTATATCTTTTAATGCTATTATAATTATAAGCCTTAATAGCATTTACAACACTCTAAGCATTAATTTGCATACGAAACTTTGGGCCTAAACGTTTCCGTCAACAAACAAAAACTAATCCTATCTCAAGTTTCTATCAACAAAGAAAACAAAACCTAATCCCATTATATGCTTAAACTCACCAGATATATAATATCCCAGATTAGGGAGACTCCCTTCAAGAGCTTTGTGGAGCACGCCATTTTCTCTGTGTTGTGTTTTGCTGATGCTGTTTTTTTTTGTTTTAAAATTTGCTGTGCCAAATGCAGGCTATTTTTATGTGTATCTTTCCAACACGAGATGCTCGTGAGAATTCCGCTTTTCTATTGAGTTTTCACTGTTTGCACTGTTGTTGGCCCGCAGCACTTGGCAACGCAACGAAGGAAACACTTGTTAGAGATTCAAAATATTTATTTCATTCAGCGGTTTAACGGTTGCTCTGGAAACCAAACCCGTCATGTTCGCGCACGAATCTTAACTGATTTGTTGATAGCGAAATGTTTTAGCACAAAAGCAAAACAACTTTTTTGAAACTGAACGGCCGCCGGAACGAATCCGAACTGAAACACACAGAGAGAAGCGAGTGCGCGAGCTGTCGTCATGCATGGGCGTCGCCAAGGGGGGGCGCACGCGTTCCACTGCCAACGTTCCTGCGCATAGTTGATCGCACTCAGTTGTATATATACGAAAAGTTTTTTTGAAAGAAAAAATAGTCAAAACGACACAAAACTTTGGCGCTGCGCTATTTTTAAAATAGTTGTTTTACATACTTTTCAGCGCAAAAGCGACAACTTTCGAGGGCTGGCGGGGAGGGGGAAAGCATGTATTAGCATATATATGCAAATGTTGTAAGCTTTGCAAATAATGATTCATCGGTTTCGTATTAGGTCAGCAAAGAAGAAGTTAATATTGAAATAGTTGAAATAAGAATCAGCTGAAAAAGTATACAGTAAAAATTATTTATTTAGAATTATAACGAATTAATATTGAAATAAATTAGCTCACATTTTCTTAAATTAGGTGTACAATCAAAATGGTTGCTGTTTCTTATCAACAATATTATCAACGAGTATCTTTGTGTATGTAGTTCGAAAGCACAATTTTACTGTAGTATTTTCTTGGAAAACAACCGCAAAATGTAAATGCTCAAAACTGTTTTAAAGCATTTATGTTGAGGTACATTTTATTATTTTTCATTTTGTTTTTGTTTTTGTTTTTTTAACTTTATATAAAAATAGTTTAATATTTTAAAGCGCCATATTAAATTGAAGCAATATAATTTCAACAAATGCAAATGCAGTGATCAAACTGTCTAGTAGTACGAGCGACGACGATCATTGCGAATACTGTTGCACATGGCACAGGACACAATGCTAAGGATGAGCTGCAATAGATTTAAAAAAAAATTGCATTAATCTGTTTTTAGTATGAATTATATAAGGAATAACTCACCTCAATGACGACCAGCACCAAGGCGATAATATTGAAAATATTCAACAGTTCCTGCCAATAGTTATCGAACTCCAACCGGCAGCCGGTATTTATTAAATTGTCCGGCTTGCTTTTGTCATGATCCCGGAAACAGGTGTCCGGCGGCAGGCGTCCATTCACAATATAATCCTGAGGGCTACCGCGACCGCAGCAATGGAACTGTAAACCATAAAACATATATGTTGTATATTATTATTAAAGTTAACTTCAGACGTGTTATTTTCTCCAACGCACCCAGTTCTCGTACAAGGACATGGCGCCAGGACTATTGAGCTCCTCATCCCAAGCCGTATCCAATGCATTGGCCAAGTTCGATGAAACCAAGACTTTGTATGGGATGAGCACAGCCAAAGCGACCACCTGAGCAATTATGATCACATACAAAATGGTAATGAACTGCGGAAGAACAAAATGAATAGATTGATTCATGAATTGATTATATTGGTTGATGTCATATTGCTTAACAACTCACAGTCACTGTGCAGCAAACGTTCTCCCGCCAAGCGGCCAGGTAGCCCCACAGAAAGATGATGACGGCGGCAACGCCGATGCCAATATAGGCATACGCCGTCGCGGTGCCCATCTCATTTGTGTCGTAGGATACCAAAATATAGATGCCAAAGGATATTAGCACCAGTGCCAGCAACTGTAAGCAAACATGATATCATGAACATAAAATAAATAAAATTGAAAAAACAAAAACATAAAAGCCAACTTCGCAAATCTGGGTACCAATTTAATGTTTCTTGACCTTGCCCACACAGAAAAGTCCTTGAACACTGGGAAACTAAATATATCTCTGTGTGTGTGCGTGTGTTGGTATTTGTGTTACCAGATTAATCGACTGTTTAGTTACAACAGGCTACATAGGCGACCGCCAGACTAGTCTGGCTGGCGTCAGGGAATACGACGGAAACAGGAGCGCACTCACACTAGACGAGAGAGCTCGAATAGAAAATACCCTGTACACCGACAAAGCACTTTGCTAGTTTATCTGTTCAAAATGTTTACTTTAAATTAGCTATTTTATAGAATTTTATACGATATCTTTTAACAAAGCCCAACACACACTTCTATTTCTGATATTTAAGAGAAAACAATAACAAATCGTTAGAATAATAACCCAGTTTTTGAGCGCTGAAAGACTTGCAGCTGATGTAAACCATATTTTATATATATACATGAAACACTCAGCAAAATGTGCTTATTCTCAACGTTAATTTGTTATTTAAAATTTCAATTTCTGCTGGATAATTTAATGCTGCGAATATAGATTTAGAATACAAGTAGTAGTCAACAAAAAAAATGAATTAAATTTTTAAGGTTGAGTTGTGAGTTGAAAACTGTCATTCTTGGCGGGCTTTTGCGGATATGAAAAATGTGGAAATATATATATTAAAATATTTGTGGTTTGATCCAATTGAAAATGTGATTAAAACTATGCCACATCGCTATAATAGGTGATATTCGTAAAAGTATGTGTTGTACGAGAAAATTCAGTCAAGTGGTCAGTTAATATTCTCTCATTTAAGGCAATAATGCGATATGCGCCAATTGAAGCTATTGGAAAGGCAAGCATAGACAGCAATTGATCGCAATTATTTCACTTACCGTACAAAGTATGTGCAGGGCATAGGCGAACACCTTATAGCCGGATGTGGAGGCCATTCTAGTGTATTTCTAAGGCACTCTTGCCACAAAATGCTTGAAATACCTGTGTGTGGAACAACGCTAAACAACTTGCGCTGTGCCCTCAAAAACTTGTTTTTGTTTTTGTTTTTATAATTTGTATTCGATTCGTTCTCTTTAGTGTTATTGGCTCTCTTTGAACGCTTTGAGCACGCTTGATGAGATCATATAGATCTTAAAGATGATCAATTAAAATGTTTGTACACATCAACGGCACATGATGATGATACTATTTCTATATAATTCGTAAACTTGAACTGCCCGACACGTAACAAGAGCATAAATGCGTCTATGCTCAAAATATATACATAGATCTATACACCGATATGTATAAAGAATTTGACGCGACGCTTTATCAATGCTTCTTTTCACTTTTCCGCTTCATGTGCGTCGAATAACTGAGCGGTCGAAACTGTCTGTTCGAACGGGCTACCAGCCAACGGCCGCCAGCTGCTGCCGGTAAGAGCGCAAGCTTTTGCAAGCTTTTTTGTTTTGACGTGACGTCACAAGCTTACCCAAGCAAGAGGCGCGCTCACAACTGAACCTTACATTCGTTATCAAAGCTTTTCTTGTATACATCTAAATGAGAACTAAACAGCTACAGTGCTGGTCAAAATTACATGCACACATTCAATATTTATTCAGACAATCATTATTTTATTGGATCCGACAATGAACTCACGAATGTAGTTAATTACCACATACACAGAGCTTAAGCTGATGGCTGGTTTAAAACAACAACATTTTAATAATAAAACATTATACTAGTGTAAATTAAAAGCAAAAAGTTTTACCCTTGATAAACACACAAGTGTTGAACGAATATGCATCAAACTGATATCTTTCGCGCCTTACAAACCATATCTCCCAACTAAAGGTAATGGCTGCAGTGGACATAGTAACAAAAATCCAGGCAAATAGTACAATCTTTTTCTGTAAATAAAAATTATAGTGATTATAGTGATAGTTATTCATAGCATAATTTGTTTAAACCTTAACTTTGCAGCACACAAAAAACAGGCCACAAAGCGAATTAAATAACTCGGTTAGACCCTGAAGCACGAAAATTGATTCGGAGGAATCTGTCAATGAGATGCAGGATTTACATATTTGAAATGGCCTTCAAATTGGATTTACCTGGGTCTGCTTCATAAATTTGTTCATCAATATATATCAATTCCAGAATGCATATATATGACATATATGTATTGTAAACGATAAAACCAACAAAAAGAACTATCGACAAATTGGAACACATCCTGTCTGAAGCAACACAAACTACAAATGACGAAAAAAGTAGCTTCACAACGTATAAATAGAAAATATATAGACTGTTCCAATAAATTGTATTTATTACCATAATTATATATATTGCTTCTACTTAAGAAACGTATTGGCCTAAATATATAAAAAAAATTGATAATAATAATAATACACAAAATTGTTTATTTTTTTAATTTTATTTAATTTAAAAAAAATAAATCATATTACCAACTCATTTAATGAGGAATAATCATTATAGACCGCCAAGGAGATGAATACCAGCATTACTATAAAGACATACATATAGTACTATATATATATATTCCATATTTATTCAGTATAATACCAATTTCGAATACTGCGAACACGGTTGATATCAAGTAAATATAATTCCAGAATAAAAACATGACTTGTAGAAAACATGCAATCAATAAAATTGATGAAACAATAAAGAAATTTCTTATATGTTTTTCCTGTAATACAAGATTAATTAATAAATTGTGAAAAACTACGACAATATTCAACAAACCTTCAAATTGTAATGTCGAAATGTGAAACCAATAAAGCAATGAACCAACGAGGCGACTTGAATAAAGGCGAGTAAACCATTTATTGTTGTTTTAGTTTCCGAAACTGTAGAGCAAAATTAAAGATAATTTAAAAAATATAAATCAATTTCTTGATGCTCACCTTTTGATGCTGGATTGTAATAAATTGGTATCACGCTACCAAAAGTTATCAGATAAATAAAAGAATACGACGACATTATCACAAAAGCAAAACACGTTAATATGAAATGCGCATCAAACATATTTCGATTATTGTATCAACTTTAGGTGAACACAGCCTATATAAGACTACTGGGAGAACACAGCACATTTCTATATAAATAGTAGGTGTTATCATTAACGAAGTAATATCCACCAAATGGTTGATAACGGTCAATAATTTGAAATAATTAGAGCTATTATTATAACGATTCATTGAGCTGATATTCTGAGTTTTTTTTTTTTTTATTTACTAAAACCATATTTATTTAAAGAGAAATTATTTTTTATAATACTTTCGGTGTTCGGAATTAAAAAGTATAATTTAAAGGACATATATTTTATATTTAAATTCAATTGAAAAAAGAATAGACACAAAATAATGTAATGCCATGCTAGGCACTTGATTCCGCCGGATTTTGATTGGCATATACTGCAGGAGTGCGACATATTCTAAAAAGATGATATGCAACGATGCCAAACGAAAAAATCAAAGCAACTGCAAGGCGTTCAAATATTTTGTTATATTATTATATGTATAAAAATTCTATATTCTTACCAATGCCAAAAATATTGATCATACTAGCACCAGCCGTATAAAAGGAACTGTAGCAAATGTAGCTAAAGTAGCCGCAACACGTGACCACCGCATGGAGTATAAGCCACCATTGCAAGTAGTGGATGCTCTGTATTGGAGCATTACACAAAAATATATATAGAAATTGTATATGCTAATATAATCATTACTTACGCTGCGATCGGTCAATACGATAAAGGGAGCCGCCAGCACTGTCGGCATGTATATGGTATATATGGCAGATGTTTCGTAACAGTCCTCAGGATATTCGCCTTAAGCAGTAGGTTTTGATTAAAAACCAATTTATCATATTTACTATATAATTGTTAATGTACCTGGCTGGCCACCGTCGCAGTCATCGTAGCACCGAAGCGCGAACGTCACAGTTAAAAAGAGCAAGAAAAAATTATAGACGAGGGTGAAGTAGAGCGATGCCAAGCCCACAAATTTCCAGCCCGAGCACATATTTAGACCTTGGAGTCCAATAGGCAAATGCAGCAAATAGCTAAGCTGACCCAAAGCCTCTTTTCCATAAACAGCGCATTAAATTAATGCCTGAGCACTTCATGTATGAATGAGATAATTATTCAATTTAGTATCAATTTCAGGTAACAGTATTAAGAGCTATATGAATGTTTGAACCAGTATAAAAATATTATTTCGTGAAGACTGCCAAAACATCCTAAACGGGTGTTTATTATTAAAAAATCTTTAAATAAAAAGTTAAAAATAATAATTTTTTTTGTATGAAAATCAGTTCAGTGTTAACCAAATAAGCTGATTGGCATATGCATATGAATACGAAATATTTGTGTCGTGTGCTTGGTGAACAAAATGTTTAAAGGAACCGAAGGTCAAAACTGTTGCTGCCATGTCAACGGTGTGGGCACAACAAAAGTTCCTGCAACAACAGAATTACATTGCGTGGCATTGGAAATGCTACAATACACATATTTATATTATATAAACACGGACAGTATGGTTTTGTTTTTTGTTTATCTTTTATTTTTATTTTTGTATATACGTATATAAATAAGTTTTAAATGCGTTATTCATTCAAGTTGTTTGTAATTCGAGTTTGTCTGCGTTTTTGCTTTTGTGGTTTATGCATTTTGGAACAATTAAATCGATTGGTATAAAAACATTTGGGCGATTCCAATTTACAAGTAAAATGATGAACAGCTTTTATTGTATACATATGTGTTTTGTTTTGTTTTATGTATATATATATACATATTTATATATGTTTATATATATATATAAATATTTTTTTGGACACTGTTTTAGCCAACTGGTACAAATATAGCATAAGGCTTTAACACTAAATAGTAGATTTATAAAAATGAAAACAATAGATTTGTAATTTTAACATTGAGATTTGCTCTTAATGTGTCGCGAATATATTATTATTGTTATTTGAATGTTTAGAGCAATATTGTATTTGTAGCTTTGTACAACGACTTTGGGTTCGATTGTTTAACTTTAAGAGCAATAAGATACGAAAGCAATGATTAGACAACATATTAGCGACTTACACTAAACATTTATCGATTTTAGTTATCTTTTGTTTTTCTATTATCAAAACAGGTGTTCTTCGTTGTAAACAAATAACATAAATATTTTTGCAACCAAATGGTTCAAATTATTCTCAATATTTTCATGGTTTGTTTTTTTTTTCTGTGCGTTCTACGACAATACATATTAAAGGTTTAATGCGAATGTGGGAGTGTGTGTTATGTGTGTGAGTGTGCGTATGTGTGTTTATGTGTTGCGGCTTTTGTTTTAGTAGCCATTGCGGCGCTTGTAGTTGCGCACATTATTGGCCAGACAACAGGCAAAGATGAATCCAACAAGCTAAAAAAATACAAAAAATATAAACATTAAATCCATGGAAATTCACAGCTGATAACTGAGCCAACTCACCTCAACTACAATTAGGCCGAGACCCACAAATTTAGCCTTTTCGGAACTGCCAGACATAAAGTCAACAAACTTGGCACGGCAACCGCCATAAATGTTCAGTGGGTTAAGGCAGGTTCCTTCACAGCAGCTAGCCGGCAAGCCCTGGGCAAAGATGATGGATCCGGCATAATCCTGGGGGCCTTCGCGACCGCAGCAGTGCAGCTAAAATATAAACAAATCAAAATGTTGAGCATTCGCAACGAAAAAGTTTTTGGCAAATATTACATACCGATTTCTGTATAGCATCAAAGACGCCGCCCTCACGTGCCTCGCGCGAAGCCCAAGCCCTGTCAATCACCTCACCCATGGCGTTATCCAGTTTTTCCTTGTTGGTAAACAACAGCACGACAATTGTCAACTGCAGAATGAGTAGAACCAGCAGGCAAACGGCATAGCTCATGGTCATGCACACAGATTCCCGTATCGCACCGCAACAGCCGAGGAATGAGATGAACACCACAATCGAGCCAAGGGTAATCATAATAATTGGCAGAGCTGCCTGCGGTGGGAAACCGACTTGTCCATTAACCTCAATGGTGCCTATACTCTGCAGAATGAGCACGCCATAGACAATACCCAAAATGCCAATAATCTGCAAAGAAAAACAAAATTCAGAAATGTTAAAGGAGACATATTAAATCCCTTGGGTACCCCTATCACATTTCTAAGTTGATATTGCCTTATTATAATGGCAATATCTATATCAAACACTATATACTTGAACAATTTAGGTTATTATATATATATTTATATATATACTCCCTTTACTTTATATCTGATAAAAAAATTATCTAACTTTGCGGGCTTAAACTTCCGTGCCCGGAAACAAACCGCAAAATTTAGATTTTTTTATATTACAACTCTAATTATATACATATAGCATATATATACATAGTCTAAGGAGCTGTTGTGGGTTATCGTGAATAAAGTTGAGTCAACTCATGTCTGCCTTCGTATATGGTAGCTGCCATACGTGAAAAAAAAGCAGCCATCATGGAGGCGACAATTGCGTAAAGCCAAAGCTGCAATTTCAATTCCAATTGCAGTTTCAGTTGACAGCTGAATCAAGAAAGCGTTGCGCTAATTTTGTTTAATTGAAGGGGAGCGAGAACGAGAGCGACATTTGGCATGGCAAAGATAAATTAAAAGAATGTTTAATTACTTCTGGGGGCCCCCTTAACAGGTGACCTTAGGGATCCGTGGCTAATGGCTATTAAAATAAGCGGGCGCAACGACGCTTACGTAATGCAAGTAGCCAACTACTTGAATTAAAAGGCATCTGATTAAATACAAAAATATATAGTGTCATGTATATGACACTATACATGTGGTATCTAAATATATAGCTATATAAGAGTACGCAATATCTGCAAATATTTGGGCAGGCGGCGTTCCGTAAGCCATCCCGGTTTGTTTACTAAACAAGTCGCTGTTGATTAGATAAGCCACATCTTGTCAAATATAACATTTTTCCTTAAACGTACACACATAAATATATTTATATGGAATCACAGCTGTAAAGCGAGCAAAAAGTTCAAGGTGCAAAGCAATTTACGTCAAATTAATGCAAATTGTGAAATTTATATTGACTGTCGTTGTCCGTTTTCCGCTGTGGATTTTGCAAAAAAAAAATATGCTTTTTGCTCAGCAATTTTGTAGCCGCGCATGCAACAGGCAACAATTGTTTGCCATTTAATTGAATTTACTTGATTTCATTATGTGCACGTCTGCTGCATGCTTATTTTTAAAGCTGTCCGGCTATATATTTATATACCCTGCACATATTGAAAATGAGCAAGCATGGCTAAAATGCACTAAATACATTTATATGCTTGTTGCAGTGTAACTTTGCGTCGTTTACTCTCGTCTCGAGAAGCACTTTCACTTATTGTTTTTGTATCTATTTGTCGCCGTGTGGGCTGCTTTATTTAGCACTTTGTGGGCGTCTTGTTGTGCCTAATTTCTGAATTGAATTGAAGCACAGTCATCAGCTAAGAACCTGCCTTGTCCAAATCTGTGGCATAATTGACCCAAATACGCCACACAACAAAAAAAAAAACAGCATTCGCCTATTCAAGTCGTTAATTGCTCCACATTTTCGGGAAAAAAAACAAAAGCATTGGCCTAATGAAAACATCACATGAAAATAGCTTAGACAAATGACAAGTAAGTACTTCAAGGGATTAGACAGAAATAGTATATAGACACCTAATACTCTATTTACACCATAGATACACGTTCCTAAATGGAAAAACAAAAATTATTCACAACTTCGTGTTTGAGTGCACTTGCGAATTTATTTTGGCATGCTTACTCATTCAAGTCAGTAAATAATATATTATAACGACCATAAACTACAATTCGTGTAAAAACAAAAAAATATTAACTTTTAACGGATGCTATTGAAATACCTTGCATATGTAACAAATCTCTGAGCAAATTCCAAATACGTTGATAAGACATCAGTTTTGAGTGCCCCCATGACGTCATGCCTCTCAAAATAACTTGAATGTGAAATATACAAACAGGAGTCATAAGCCAACCGGACGCAAACAAACAAGAGTGCTTTACGAGAAGATACTCTACAACTTTGAGTCAGTCATGACATATTCGTATATAATGTCCATAAAATATAATTCAGTATTTGTATAACAGTAGTTATTGAGCTAAATATAATAGAAATTCTAAGTACTCTCTCTACAGCATATAGAAAATACGACTTAAAACCACTTAAATCTATCTGACAGAGTAAGAGAAATAAAAGAAAGTCTGAGCTCATTTTTTTGGAGTGAGAGCCTAGTTTGAGCAACAACCCCCGAAAGCAGCATTTAAGCATATATTTGAAGTTATTCGGTTGCCCATCAATTGCACTGAATAAATACGCACATTGAGCAAAAGAGCAATTTCAACGCTCTCCATGTGGCAACCACACCCAAAGCAAACGCGGCCCGACCATGCGGCGCCGCATTGTAGTCTGTTTGTCTGTCCGCTTGTCGTTTGTCGCTTGTAACTAACTAGCAGTTATCACAGTCGAACAAGTGAAAAGTGAGATAGAATCGTAGACAAACACAAGCGGCTGCTGCTTCTACCAATGCTTGTGCAACAGGACGTATGAGTGCTGCATTCCCCAAATAAAACATGCGACATTTTGATTAAAGGCATATCGCAATTTCGAAAATAATTACACACAACACGCTTTTATAGTTCTACAACACGAAAGCAGATACGAACTTCTAAAATGGCAAACGTTGCCAATGTAACATGAAATGAATGAAAAGATCGCAAATGAATATTACTCAGTTATTCACTTTCAAACTTTTACTCAGTTTAAGCAATAAATGTGGAATATTTTTTCCATGTAAAATATCTGATGTTGGGGATAGACACAACAGCGCAACACAAAGAAATTTGTTAAATATTAAATTAGAAGTAATTTGCGCTTCTGTTATATCAGATTATCTATATAATTATATAGAATTGTTTTTTTACTGCGGTTGTTTTTTTACATTTGATTAAGTCTAGATATTTTTTTAAATTTATACTAATATTTATTTATATATATTCTCAACTACTCGCATTTAAAATTTAAACAAAACTTCAGTAATACATTTAAGAAATAGAAAATGTTAAAATGTTGAAAATATAAAACTAACTCGGATTTGTCATTAGCTTGCGGTTTAACTTAAATTCAATAATCAGAGAGTCGGACTGGATAAAATACAACAAAAAAAAGTGAATAAACATCAAAAAATACTCCAATGAGTACATGAATCTGGGTAAAATACACACGTTGGGTGTATGCACAGGTAACTGTGTGCATGTATGTGTGTGTGTGTGTGCCTGATTGTACCTGTATGTGTTGTTTCCCTTTTGTATTTAACCAAGCAAATTGCACAATGTTTTGTTGCTTTCTCGAGCGTTGCGATGTTTTTTGTTTTTCACTTTAACAAAGGGCTTTGTGACTTTGTCATGAAATTTGTAATGCATTAAATGAGAGTCTTAATTATTACATGATTCAATGAGTCAATAAAAAGAGTAAATTTATCAACATTCAATAATGTTAACAGTCTTTTGTTTATAATTGTGGGGAAAACACTAAAATTATGCTAAAAACAATTGCAATGTTTTAATTACTTTCAAGTCCAACAAGTGTATGGAATCTTCGGCTTCCTTATTGGCAAAATTAACTTTCTTGTTTTTTCGTTTACTCTTCTGTTTTTTTTTTTTTTGTTTTTGTATTTTCGTTTTTGCCTTGCCAAACGACGCTCAAAGGCGGCTTTTTGTTGTGGCCTGTTAATTTGCTTGCCATAACTGTCAAGTGTGTTATGTACACACACACACACACACACACGCACACGCACTCAATGTCTGATTCAGATGTGTATCTGGGGCTTATATACACGAATGAACAACCTGCGCTGAGTCGCTATGCTGCACGTGTAAATGTGAACACGGTAAATAACGTGTGCTTGTTCTATCCACCAGTTGCCGGGCAATGCAACAAGTTTTATTTAGCTTTTTTTTTTACTTTTTGCTGACTTGTATATTTTTTAACTTGTTGAGCTTGTCGACAAATTCATGTTGGTTTTTTTTTCTGATTCGTTTTCTGATTCACAGGGGCGTAAATTTTGCAAGCGCTTCAAATTGCTAACAGAAATTCACGAGCGTGCACACAAAAATCTATGTATATATACTATATATACTATATGTTATATGTACTCCATTTAAACCCACTAAAAATTTCAGTTTTAAAATGTATTTTATATGGCCAGGCCTAAAGCATTTCGGGGAATGTATTCAATTTTGTAATTAGGCCCGTTTAATTTTTAATTCACTCTGAAATGGGAGTCAGAATTGCTTCACTTACAATTTTCTTATATTTAGGGTTTAAATTCTCTCAAATAAATGCCCCTTTTTTATGATTTAGTTTCTTAATTAGTTTTTTTTCAATTAAACAACATTTGAAAATGTTTTTTACGATTTTCCATGCGGTTTTAAATTCAAATCAGCATTTTTACTGTGCCCGCAAATATACTTATAAACACACATATATATATATATACTTATATTTAATTTAACGACTTGACTTTAAGGTTTGCTTTGCTGTTATTATTTGTATGCACAAATATTTGCCATAATTAATATTTCAAATGCGTATTTTGACTGAGGTCTCTGGGAAATACAAGGTTGCAGAGTTGTTGTAGGGTGTTATCGTTGATGTGTTGACTCATCCATCTGCTGATCGAGTTGCTACGACAATTGTGGAATACGTGCATACTTTATAGCCTATCTATAACAAAATAAGACATTGTCTGGATACTGATTCATTTAACTCAATGACATCATGACGACCCGTTGAAAAGCTGCAGAATTGAATTAAGCGCTGAGTTCTTATTTAAGAATAAACACACCACTCAAGATCTAAACAAATTTGCGGCTATAGGGTATATAGTAGCTAAAGAAAATAAACAAAACAAAACAAAGAATGGAAGATAAAGGAACGCTCATAAACACAAAAAATTGATTAAGCTGCCCTGCTATGCCTACAATTTGCAGCATCAGCTCGGCTTGCCAGCTACAGATACAGCAACAGATACAGATACAGATACATATACAGATACAAATACTTGACTGTGCGTGTGCGTTGGGAAGCTGAATACATATATTATATAAAAACGATGATGTCATAGCAGCGACAACAAGCCATGCCAAAACAAGATTGGCAAAAAAAACCAGTAAGAGTGCGCGACTAACGGACACCCTGCACCCTGTAGATGAGAGAATATGTGTTTGTGTAATAAATGATAAAGCAATTATAATTTTGTTAAAAACCAAACAACTTGTTTCTAGATCTTATAATCGCCTTAACAAAACCCGAACTGATAATCGATATTTATCGGGTTTGGCGGAATCTGATGTTCTACCTAATACGTATGATAAATGATATTCTTGTATACCGGTTTATCTGCGTTTCCACCGGCAATACATGTCTAGATCGACTCATTATAGAGTATATAAAAAAAAAACACATTAACAACCAGTTTGATTGGTGAGCACGAAAGTTTGATCCGCATGGGATTTAGTTTCGCTTTTGCGAATGCAATTCTTTGAAAAGAATATACAGCTTTTGGACGTGTCCAGCGAAAAAAATTATAAATTTAAGTTTACCCTTTCTATGGAATTTCGCTTGATTTACATTTAAATTTCTTGATTTTTTGTTTTCTATTTTTACTTACCGACACGATGGTATTGAATATGAAGAGTATATATTTAACCATAGACGTTCCACAATCCATTTTGTTTTAGCGTTTGCTCTCTGCAATACATTAAAGATATATAATGTTATTATAAGTGGATGTCAATTTAAAATAATACAAGCTCAAATTATGTAAATGCATCTCACTAATGGGAGGCCATTGGTCGTTATGTAAGCGCAATATGCATACGATTAACATGATTTGCATTTGGTATGCGATACAGTTAATTAATTTTATGCAACGTTGGGTTTATTTAGTGGAAACTTCAGATACAAATATGTATAAACTTGTTTGGTATTAAACTATAGCTGATTTATTACATAATTTGAGCTGTGGTTTCGAACTACAGAAAGAGATTTTCATATCAAAACTTTAATTCACGGGTTTTCCATTTTTATTTTTTATTTAATTTATTTGTATTTACTAAGGCAAATAAGATAGATTCATTCCTTTAATTTTTTCAATTGTAAAATATGTTAAATGATCTATTGTGCACCATTTTATGTTCAATAGCAATCTTAGTATTATTTTTTCGGTAACCATTGTTTAAAAAAAAGAGGGATTTTCTACATGAAAAATACAGTGAATAAATCGTTGGGACCTTAGTATATATGAGACAGTGGCACTGATTAAAAATAATTTTTTTGATGTTTTGTATTTCCTTATTAGGAAATTTTACGCATTCTTAACGCCGTAAACCGGTTCGACCTTGTCATTATTTTTATGAGCACAGTTCCATCAGCGCTTCACGCTTATTTATTTTTTTCTTTATTATCACACATTTGAACTCATGAGTACTTTGTCTTTATATATATATATATTTCATATACGAGCAACAATTAAAAACAATGCTCGCTAATTAAAAATTAAAACAACCTAAAGAACATTTAAATGCATTGACAGTAGTTAAGTTGCGACGCCATTCACTTCTTCGTTTTCTATGGGTTGTCTTGGCAACAACAACAACAATCGTTTCAATAAAGGAAAGAACGTGTCTCAAGAGCGTGTATTGATAGGAAAACTGAAAAGGTTCACTGCACTCGCTCACAGACAAAAGCCCAGCAAAAACCACATTTTGTCATTTTCATAAAATTTTCTTATGTTTTATATCATTTTTTTTTTGTCTTGTAGCTGACTTTTCAAGTGCGTCGTCTTATTTTGAATGCTTTCGCACTTTCCGTTTTCAACCACTTTCACATGCGACTCTTTCGACCAGCTGCCAGCTGCAGCTGCAGCATCTCTCAGTTAGAGCACAAAGCAAATTCAAGAAGAACAAGCAAATATACATATATATTGCTTATATGTTTGTGTACTCATCACTAATACGTTTAGCTGCACACTATCACAAAATACTTAGCAAAATTACCTTTTCGGTTTTTTATTTATTATTTTTTTACAAGCAACACGCGCACTACACGTCCTATTCAACGATGAACTGTTTTTGATTTGACTCGAAAAAACAGAAGCAAAGACGCATAACTGATTAACAGTGTGACCAAACTAAGCAAGCATATAAATGTGTTGAGAAAATTACAGTTCTGTTTTTTTTTTGACTGATTCGTATAAAAAACTGTTGAAAATAAAATAAAAAAACAATGTAAGCAAAGCTAAATATATCATTCAAAATAATAAAATATTTATATTACATTCGAAACCACAAATATAAAAACAAAATCCAGTACTTTTTTTAAGTATATTTTTAGTATTTTTTTTCTTGGTATATTTTTAAATATTGAAAGTGGTCTTATTAGAAAAGACAACGTGAAAGAGATTTTGTGTTTAAATGTGTGAAGAACCGGAAAGATCGCTAATACAAAGACGAAAACATTTTTTAATCAAATAATGACGAATAAAAATGAACAGCTCATAAATAAATACATTTTTCCTATCTGTGATACAGATTTCCAATTTTCAGACTACGAAGAGGGAATCAGCTATTGACAACAGATAAAAAATTCAAAATCTATTAATTTTTGTAACTTTTTAAATATGCTTGTTTTTCTATGATGTCTTTTTAATAAGATAACTGTAACATTTTTTTTTAATGATATTTTACATGTGTTTTTTGTATATTGCACTTATCACTATCGATTTGCAAATGTAATTTTTATTTACAAAAACATTGCAATATATAGCTTACAGTTGCAAATACCACACGTTATGAAATACATATATATTAATGAGGAGATAGATTCAGAGTTTAAAAGTTTTGCCTTCTCTGATTGTTGCGGGTTTGATTTGTCAAACAGCAGGCAAATATGAAAGCGACCAGCTATAAATAAAGAAATTGCGTACTTAATGCTTGGAAAACAATATATAGCTAATGCAGAAAGGTTACCTCAACTGCGGTTACGCCCAGACCAGCATATTTAATAATGTTGACATTTTTATCCCATAGGGATTGAACTGCAGACATACAACCAGGCCTGAGAAGCACAGACGTAACACTACACGAGCCATTTGTGGGCGTGTCGCAGCAGGATGCTGGAATATTAGTGCCATAATCGTAGAACTGGTGCAGACCACAGCACTTCAGCTAAAATAATTGAAAATCGATTAAGAACAATTATCTTGAAAAAGAAAAGAATTCCAATGCTTACAGATTTCTGTAGAGTATCCATTAGTAGGCCGTCGGTTTTACGCTGCTCCCAAATTGTTTGCACAACATTTTCCAGAGATTGACGTATTTGCACATGATTTATCCAGACATAGACAATTAGGGCGATTTGGCATAAGAACAATCCCAGCATGAAAATGGAGTACTACGAGTGGAGAAGATCTATAATATACACTATTACATTAATTAAATTTTATTTACCGTTGTGAGAGCACAGGAGTTCTCGCGTATGGCACCGCAGCAGCCAAGAAACGAGACAAGGAAGATAACACATCCCAAGATCAGTATAATTATCGCCACACTATTCGCAGTGAACGCCTGGTCAACGTTCGAGAAATCCTTTATTTCCGAGACCATTAAGGAACCAAATACGATAATCAGTATGCCGCATATCTAAAAAAAAAAGAAGAAGATAGAAAACATATTATTTAATTGTTATATTTTTTTGCAAAATTAAAAGCGTTCTAGTCGGGAGTGTCCGACTTGGTAATACCCTCTACCCAGCTGTGAGACGACGTGACATATATTTAACCTTCCTTCTATCATTGATTCATGACTCCTATCTATAAGTAATTCTTATAACACCTATGTTTCTGCCCTCAGAAAAGTTTTGTTTTTAAATAACATCAGTATCTGATCTTTATATAATTTTCTGATCTTAAATGTATACTATATCAAACAAACCGCAAGACGTCTTAAACAGAGCATTTTCAATATTAAATAGAAAATTAAATTATGATTATAATATACTTATGGAAGAAAAGGAGGTTATAAAAAGAAAAAAGTATAATGTAATAGCGAGAAATTCTAATTGGAATTGGTCCAGTCATCACAACAAGTATTACTCATTCCGCCTTATCGATTGTGTTTCGAAACATCTGCTGCGGGTCATTAGCTATAATTACGTTCAGCATTGGCATGTAAAGTGTGAAAATCACGACATTCCCAACGTAAGTTTCGATATAAGTAGTTTTTTTTTTTTGTCATTATAAGATAAGATAAAACGATATATACATATAATTCAGGCTCGCAACTCGATTTTTTTTTATATGTTTGCTCGTTAAAGATCTTGAGTACACTTCACTTTCCTTCAAGATAAGATATACGCAGTGAATATAAGTTTTTTACTATATATATATAAAAAGTGAACAAAATAAAACTCTTCTCAGTATTCGCGACTTACCACAAACAATATATTGAATATGAAAAGCACATATTTAACCAAAACTCCACCGCAATCCATATTGTGAATATCTTGATCTTTTGTGAACTGTGCGCGATATATATGTGACTGTGATCTGAATCGTTTCGGTTCTCAGCACGAACTGACTAGTTTTCCAACAGTGACAAACGTACTTTGAGCGTTGTATGATTAAGAGAGCTTTTTGGTTATCATTTAAAGCAGTGAACTTTCGTAAATGAGGCATTGAAAAGCTTTGCATACTTTTAGGCTTTATACACAAAAGTGTGTAATAAAAAATGCTGAAAGGTACAATTTAAAACCAGTAGGGAAAATAAAGGAAACATTATATAATAAATAATTATGTCATTAATACAGGGTAAGCGACCTGATAACGTTCAGTTTCTCATATTCTGATATAATTGCCTATATAAAGTGTAAAGCAAAGATATTCTAAAATGTTTGTATATACAATTAGAATATGTTGTAAAGACCATTTTGGAGTTAAGTAAATCTGACGTTTTCAACTTAATGTTTTTCCAAATTTAAAACACAGATAACATATTTTTCAAAACAAACATATTCGACAGTAAAACCTTGTAAAATTCATTAAAGACTTTTATTTGGTTTTTTTTTTTTTTTAGTTTATATTACATAAAGATCACCTAAGCGTTAACTCGTCCACCTGCATTCGCCCTGCGCATGCAATTGGCCAGCATACCAGCGATGATGAAGACAATCAGCTCGTATATGCAGACGCCCAGGCCGGACCACAAAACGATATCGTTGTTGTCGCTCCAGAATTCGTAGAATTTCGCGTTGCAGCCCTGGCGGGATTCGTAAATTGCTGCCGAGCAGCTCTGCTGGCGGTTCGAGTAGCCACAGCAGGTGCCGGGCACAGTTGCGCCCTGATCTATGTAGTTCAAGTAGCCGGTGTTGCCACAGCAGTCGAATGTGAGCTCCAATGCACCCATTGGATACCCATTCGCAGCGGTATTTTCATTCCAAATTGTGTTAACCAACTTGCTCATATCGTTCAAAAACGCTTGGCCATTAACTGCGATCCAGCAGGTGAGAACCAGTTGCAGCACAAACAGCAAGAACATCATCGTTGCATACTAAATTTAAAAAAAAAAATACGTTACGGCTTTTTTAAACAACTTAACGAAAAAATATACTTACTGTGGAGGTCAGGCAAGCGCTCTGGCGCCAAATACCACAGCAGCCGAAGAAGGAGACCACGAATATTAGAACGCCGAGTACGGTCACACAGATGGGTATGGTATTCGCGCTCGACACCTGCTCCACATACGTTAGCTGGTTAAAATTCGAAAGCATTATCGAGCCCAGCACAATGAGCAAGATGCCAACGACCTATTGGAAAATATAATCAAAACTTATAAACATATTCTTTTTATTTTTAAAAAGGTATAAATGCAATTTAAGAAGAGCAGTGATTTTCTTAATAATAAATATCTACAAAAGATGAAAGAAATATTCAAAAAAAATGTCTAATTCAATTGTCGCATTTTTCGCTCCCTAATTTAAACGTCGATCATCTTATAGCCATGTTATGTTGCGGAATTTTGTTTTAAAAGTATTTTGATAATTATTATCTTTTATGCGATAATCTATGGCAGACATGTTTTGATTTATTTATGACTAATAAGTAACTAAAATCAATGTTGTAGGATGATTAATGCTCCTTTCATTGATATCATTGTTACAAAATAGACAAAATCAATCACTGATAAGGACACGCATACCCACACATACACACATTGCTGGACATTTATCATAATGAGAGTTTCATTACAATGAATGCGTGTGTTTTCATATGACTCAAAGGAATTAACTTATATTTATTTTGTTTGCTGACAAAAATACTTTGTGATAACAACAATATCAAAATTTGAAAAATACTTATATAATGGCGGAAAATAATCCTTTAAGCTGACAGGCGCATGATCAACGTATATACTCCGAATATAATAATATTTTTAGATATTTTAGATAGAATTGAATATTGTTTGATGATCTGGCCAAAATAGGGAAATTTTAAAATTTAAAATTTCACATTTGCACAATTTAAAATATTTTGTAGTTTTAACTAAATTTTAAATTTGTCATTAA
>SCDT01000269.1:0-12500 GCA_004143765.1 Drosophila melanica
TTTTTAATTATATATATATTTATATATTTTATTGTTTTTCAAAATCTCGCTGTCAGTAAAAAGATTTAATCTGACAATAAAAATATAACTTTAAACAAAACTTTTTGTTTTTGCTAAATTCATTTCAAATATTTTATTGGGTGTTTAAATCGTAAGTTTGTTTATTTAAAGTCCAACATACCTGATTGCTTTTTGCCCATTTTGCTTTGGCCAGAAAATTGCTCCATTTAATTTTTGTTCTTTGGCAACCTCTGTCCGAAATATTTGCGCAAATATCTTTATTGCCCAGCATTTTCAGCCAAAACAGACTGGCAAAAAGGCATTGTATAAACGGCCGGGTTCTTTCGGCCATGCTGAATTCCAAGCATCATTAAGCAAAGCAACACTCAGATACATAAGGGTCTGCCCCCTGTCCCCTGCTCCCCGACTGCCCTTCAGGGCCGCGCGCCACATAACGCAATTGAGACCCAACCGATCGTTGCAGGGAACTGGTCAAATCGGGACCTGGGATCGCAATCGGTTTCGGCTTAGGTTTCCAGTTGGGGGCTAGGGCTGAGGCCGGGGGGTAGCCAGAGTGGACGGCGTCGTGCCCGCAGCTTTCTACCTGGCACGCATTTATTAAACACGATCGGGCATCCGCACAGCCACAACACGTTTGGCTACAACTTCACTTGATTGGGGCTGGAACATCGACTTCGACATCGACTTAGACTTCGACTGGGGACTGCACTTAGGCGTTTACCTGCTGGAACCTGGGTCTTGGGACTCGGTCTGGAGCAGCGACTAAGATTGGCATTGGCGGTTACGCGTGCAGCAAGCAAACGCGAAAACGTTAATTAAGATTATGAAGTCATAAGAGTTGCATGTGTGTGTGTGTGTTTGTGTGTGTATTTGTGAATCCTTGGCCTGGGCGGTAGTTGTGCTCAACGTTTTGGACCGGTTTGGTGCTGTTGGCCAACCAAGCTGCACGATCTTCACGCGAGTTGATTTTTAAGTCAACAACTTGATTTTCCAGCAATAACAAGATTAAATTATTTAATTTTTTGCCTCATTTGGTGCCCCATGGAACCGAGTGCCGGACAATCGGGGCAACCTAGGCCGCGCTCTTTGATTTGCTAAACGAGCGCCGTCCTCATCCAGTTGCCTGAGACTTCCTAATGGCGTATTATAATTACGCGGCTGACTCGCTCGTTGAGTGCGTCGGGGCAGGGAGGGGAGGGAATACAGTGGGAATAACTGGCACCCCCCGGTCAGAGAGGGCCGCTCCTGTCGCAGCTTAAGTGGCTTTTAATGCTAATGTATCGACCAGGTCTATGGCTTTGCATTTATGGCCCCGGCTCGCCTTTCGGCCATGTTAATGAAGTGCAGGCCTGAGAGCCTTTCGCAATTTCAACTCCATCAGATTTTGTTGTCGTTTACGACCGCCAAGCGGTTTAATTATGATAAAGTTGTAAAATCGCCCGATCGATCGGCCCAACATTCTCAGTCGAGTTTGGGGTTAGTTTTCTTATAAGCCAAATTACACCCAGAAGGCTGGCTAATAAATTCATAATTCAATACGCACGCAGCTATTAATTAGACCGAGTATTGACGTGGAACAGTCCATTGGTTGCCAGGCATCGGCATTTGCGTCACCCTCGGACCGCACCCCCCTCTGACCCTGCGGCAAATGGCGACTGGTAAACGTTGCCATGCGCTTCCAACTCCGTCTGCGGGGTGTTGCGGCCATGTTGGCCGTGTTCTAGGGATAGTTTTAATTGCTCGGCGAAAGGCAATGAAGCAATGCGACAGCAGGTAGCAATAATTAGGCGCAGAGACATTAACGAGACCCGATTTCCACTTGCCCTCAGCCCTCTCCTGCTAATGAAAATACAGCCAAGTCGCACCACTTCCTCCTCGTCCTGGCCTGTATTTCCGCTTCGACTCTCCACTTGGCCAATGAATTATGCAGCGCCAAGCGAATATTAATTGCAGCCGTCTCTTTCCCACATTGCGTGCTCATGCACGAGCACTTTTCAATGCCCGCCGGGCCAACTTTGTTGTATCATTCAATTTGCTGCCTTCTCCTCGCCCCTCGCCCACTCTGGGAAACCAAACAGCCACGGCTTCTCGGTGGGCGTTACATCGGGGCGTGAGCGTTTTCCGCCTTGCCGCAGTCTCAAAGTTTAAATTTTCAACTTAACCTTTGAGCTTTTCCATTCGCCATGTGGGCTGCACAAAACAGGGTGCGGACCGTTGGTGGACAAGGCGCATTTTGCAAGCCTCTATTTGATTTTCATTTCCTAATTGAATGGAAAATTTAGCAGCTGTTGAAACGATGGCGTTTAGGGAAGGTCAGCGGAGGTTTCGCTCTATGATGGACAGCGCAAATTTCAAATCGCGTTTGGGTTAAAAACTTTCGTCAAATTGCTCCCTTTTATTTCGATAATAACCAATTTTCTTATGATAGGTTATGATAGGGAATTATAATCAAATTATAAATTGTGTTATCATTGTGGTGGTTAAATCATTCTATTTAATGGTTAACCTAAAAATAGGGGTTTTCTTTGGCAAGTCTACTAGGTACGAATGTGTATAACGGTATCACAAACAACCATTTTGGAATTGCCAATTTTTTAGATAAATAAAAATCGAAAAAAATTTAAAAAAAAATAAGTGAAGCCTCGAATATTCGATTAATGCAACGTAATTAATGGTTAACTTAAAAATAGGGGTTTTCTTTGGCAAGTCTACTAGGTTCGAATGTGTTTAACTTTATCACAAACAACCAATTTTGGACTTGCCAACTTTCAGGATAAATAAAATACGAAAAAAAATTTAAAATAGAAAATAGAAAATATTAAAATCACGAATTTTAGATATGAGGAAAATTTAACAATAAATAAAATTCGAGAAATATAGAAAAATAGAAAATATTTAAATCAAGAATTTTAAAAATGATGACAATTTAATTATAAGAAATTTGTAACCACTGCTTTTTTCGTTTTAATAATTTAGATAAACTGTAGCTCTCTCGCTCTGCAATTAGTGGATACGCAGGCAATTGTTCCAGTAAACGATTTCATGCGTTTGTAGTTGGGGCAACTCAACTAAAGGTAATTACACACACACACACTCACACACAGACACCCACGCACAGTGGGTTTATTCAAATTTGTAGGGGGGGTTAGTTAAGTAGTGGAAGCCGGCCGAAAAACCATCATAATTATAATAACATATATTTAAGCTAATAACTGAATTAATTAAAATCTCATTTTTACACAGCGACAGCGCCAGAGGAAATGACTATGAATATATGGGGAATAGCGCTGGGAATGCGATTGGAGAAAGAGAGCAGAGCAGACAAATAAATGGGTGAAAGAGAGAGCGAGCTAACGCACGAACGAAACCGTCGCAAACAACTGAAATTTTCGGGGTGCTGGCTAATTAATTTTAGCCTTGGTATAAAGTAAAAACAACACCCGGCCATTGCCGGTAAACCCATAATTAAAAGTACGAAAGCAGCACAAACACAACTTTTACGACACTTGATTAGGGTCAACCATTTTTTGGGTTTGGGAGTTGGCAGTTGGAGGTGGCCGAGTAAAAGTGGCCAAGCAATATGCAGCAGTAACAGCTGCTATCTCGCTCGCACAGATGCGACAAAGAGGACCCAGTTCGCTGTCTCCCGTTCCCTGTTCCCAGTTCCCTGTTGGCCAGGGCTAATTAATTCAATCTGTGCACTTACACGCTTATCAAAATGCCACTGGCAGGCAGCAGAGGCAACAACCCACAGCCCACAGCCTAACCAATCCTGTGGCCGGGGGAGAAGGTGTCGGGGGGGGCGTTGTTTTGTCATGATTTTTAATTAACTTGAAATCAACTCAACCGCTGGTGGGTGGGTGGTGGCGTGGACAGCGGGGTGTCCCTGCTGGTGCCATCTGTGGAGCTCCCCGGTTTCTGTGCATAATTTGATTACGGCTTATCGCCAACGCCGGATCTTGTTTAGCTCGTTACGTGCAAGCCGTGACATTTTCACGCAATTGTTGTGTTTGTGTTGCGCCAGCGACAGTCAGGAGAGAAGACCGGGGTCCTGGCTGGGTCGAGCTCGGGCTGGGCCTGCCCGTTTTCGCCAAGTTTATTTACACTCGCTGGCGTCAGATAATAAATTGCCCGGCCCGGACACACCCACGCACTTTGCGCCGTTGGGCAACGGCAAATGAACAACAAACAGCCACAAGGATAATAAAACGATTTCCGCAACGTGCCATAAAATCCCACGAGCAATTCAATTCAATCTAAGCCGTGGAGCTGCCCCACTCAAAGTGCTTGGGCGTTGTTCTCCTCTCCCCACCGTTTCCCATTTGATCTTTGCAGCGTCAATTTGTAGTAAAAACACGCGCGTTTTTATTATTCCATCATGGCAAGGGCAGCCGGAGCTGAAACAACCGCAACAACAACAAGGACAACAACGAGGGGTTGAAAACAAGGAAAACAGACACTCCCTTGCGAGCCATCAGCAAATTAGAAACGTTTAGAGAGCTTCGAGGGTTGCCCGCAGCAGGCAACCACGATAGAGACGATGCGATGATGATGATGACGACAACACGGAATAATGGCGCAGGATAATGGCCTGCCCGGGGCTGTTTTCTGAAACTCTACGAGTTTGAAAGTCTGTGTGTATCTGCTAGGGTCTCAAGTCCAAATCCCAAGCCCGAACTCTTCCGTAACCATATTGGCAGGGGCAAACGCGTAAAGTGTAAAAAGCGAGAAGCGCTTTATTGAATTAAATTTTAATTGAAAGACATGCGCCTGAATATATTTAAGCCTAATAATTGCAAAAGTCGAAGGGGATTGGTGATATACTTTCAAGCCACAGCAATCTATATAAACCAGGTTCTTGAAATAATTAATAAGTTTTGTAAGTAAAAAAGCAATTAATTTTGACCTTAAGAGAAACCATCCAACCATAAACAGTAAAAATCGAATTAAATACAAATAATACCAATAACTAAGACTCTCAATTGTTCTAATATTCTATTCCACATAAGTTTACATTAGTTATTTTAAGTAATTTATTTAGTAACTTAAAAGAGAATAATTTGAAATTTATTTTACTTCGATTATGCAATTTTATTTATATACAAATGCCCATATATATTATATATCGTATAAAAGATACAATTTTAATGGATTGATATACTATTTTTCGAATATATATGTACTCAATAGATTTACAATTCTGTTGAATCATATTGTTGATATATGAGATATCAAAATTTTCGAAAACTGCATTTTATAAAAATTAAAAAATATTAAAGTTCTTTTAGGTTGTTTATACGTACTAAAGAGAGTAAGTATACTGAGAATATACTGTAATTTAAAGAATTAAATACATATTAATAAAATTATAATTCTTAAAAATTAATTTTAATAATAATTTTTAATTTTTATTTTTTTAATTTTTTGTCAAAAACAGCGATCAGATTAGTACCAACCAAAAATCACAATTATAAAAATTAAATGCACTTGCAACATTTTCAAATTCAAATTTTGAGGATTTTTGAGATTTTTTAACATTGTGGCAACTGGATCAAATCGCAGTTGGACAAGTTTTTATCGCTGTTGCATTTGTTTCAATCGCTAACAACTGTCGGGGCGCCATATAGGGAGCCAGTTATGAGCAACAGCAATAGGAACAGAGACCGTCGACAATTCGATCGTAATTATGAATGATTATGTGCATGGGCATGATGATCATGTACTCGATGTTAGTAATGGAAAGAAGCACATTGATGGGCGGGGTAGCGAGCGCAACGGAGACAGGGACACGTCGAACCGGACCGGCCCGGACCGGACTGGGCCAAGACGGGCTCGTTGATTAGCTGTCACTTTTGACAGCCGCTGGTCGCCGATTGACGACAATTATTTTATTGTCAGCGGGAAAATATGGACGTTGGCAATTGAAGCCGACGTCGCGACGTCGACATGCCAACAACTTGTTGTTGGGGGCCGCATTTTTGCGGGCCAGCCATGTTGGGCAAGCGTTTTACAAGTGGCAACATATTTCTGCCATCATTTGCCGCGGCTGTTGTTTTTCTTTTTCCGGGGCCACCCAAAGCGCCAATTCTCTTAGCGCTGATCACAACAATTGCGCCGCCGCAAAAAGGCAGCCCGAAGTCAAAGATCTTAGCACAATCCGCTTAACAAGCAGTCAAGGCAATTGGCCAGGATGTGTGTCCAAATATTTACAGGATAACACACAAAACAACTGGAACAATAATGCTTCTTGGCCGGGCTCAATGCGGCCACATCAAAAGAAACAGATACAAATACAGAAAAGATACAGATACAGATACAGATACAGGTCGCACTCGTATTTTGTCAACTCACAAATTGCCTGGCTGCATTGGCTCATCCTTTTGTCTGTTTAACTGTTATCCTGCCAGTCTTATTTATGGGGTGTGCACCGCTCACTTCTGAGCCGCCGCCGCTCGGCCACCCGCACGCAGCAGCGTGAGAATATCTCGTTCCCGGAATTTTATGAACTCGACTCGGGCGGCGCTTGCACAACTCACGAACGTGAGCCGCGGCAGTCGCCCCGGATTGGGATTGGATCTCAGCGCTGAGATTGAGATTGAGCGCGTTTATGGCGCATGGCGTCCGGCTGGAAAACTTTGGCAGGCCACTCGGCCACTTAAATGGACTGCTGCTTCATTTATGATTGGAGCGGGCCATAAGCGGCCATAAACGAGCCGGTGCCGGTGCGTGATCTGTGCGTGGCATTTTATAATGTGTGTAACCCTATCGGGCCGAGCTAATAGCCCATCGCATCCGGCTTGCGAAGAAAGGGTGAGCGGCCTTTGGCCGGCGTCAACTTCACATTGGCAATTTCCTTGGCCCCAGCCCCGCAGTGGGCATCTGTTAAGCATCCCGTGCCAGAAGGCAATCAAAATTATTACACTCCACTAACAGCGCAACAGCAACCACAACAGCAACGCCCCCCAAAAAGCCAAGTTAGTTTACCAAAAAACAACTTAACAACAACACTAACAATAACAATAACAAATGAGTACAGCGAAACTTGAGGCTACTCAACTCAAAGTATACCTAGTAAGTTTTCAACGTACCTAAAGTGAATGCAGTTGCCAAACACCTGATTCACAGTTAATCGTTATTTTGATTTAAAATCCAAGCATGAGTTGGTTGGATCAAATAAGTGCAAAATAAGATTGTTAGATATTAAGCAAAAGTAATTTAGAGATAAATTATAATTGATGTATATAAAAAAAAAAGCAATAATATAAATTTATTATTAAGTAGCTAATAATGAAATATTGCAATAAATTCAAAACAAAATTTCTTGAATTTAAAAGTTAAAAATGTGCATCAAAAAGAAATACAAAACCAAAACTCCTTTAAAGTTAAATGTGTTAAAACATTTTTTTTAATATTTATTTTTTACTATTATTATTTTTTCTGTCTAGCATATTTAGCACTTTTTCTTTTTACAATTTATTAGTGTCTATTATAATATTTTACAGGGTATTTAAGTTTAAGCCTTTACCGAAAAACCAAAAACAATACCCAGCAAAGTCACGCGTTGGCGATTCGATACAAAAACGTGAAGTTGAGTTTTAGGTTCGAGTTGAGGTTCGAGCTGAGGCTGAGACTTAAGCTGAGGCTGCGATTGCATGACAGCAGGCTGACAGGAGGCGCAGGACCTGCCCCCTATAATATTAAGCACAGCACTTGTGTGCAAAGGCTGCTGATGTGGTGATTATGATTATATAGAAAACGGGCCAGCCACAGCCTAATAAAGCAACAAATTTTCATTTCTTAATAACAGCCAGCTTCACTCTTCTTCTTGCTAATGTTGTGCGGAATTTAAACCCATTAACCTTATGGAAAATTAAAAATCAACAAGCGCTCACAATTAGCCCGATTCGATTATGTTGCACAAATTTTGACGAAGCATGATTCCAATTTAAGTAACTTGAGAAAAGTTTGGCAAGAATTTGAAATTACTTAAGTAAAGCAACATAAAGTAAAGCAATGATTCATTTTGTTAATTCTACTTAAACTTATAAAAAATGGCCTAAAAACATTTAACTTTGTTTATCTTAAAAGGCTTTCATTGGCACTGAAGCATCTTTAATAATAGTAAATTTTATTTAATTTTCAAGTCACGACTGGAAAGAAAGTAGAATGTTTTCCACAGAAATGTTTTTCAATTTTTAAAATCATTTAAATTCAAAACATTTACCTAGTTAGTAATTAAATAGATTTAAATAAGGTTTTTATCAATCATTTAAAATAAACTTGATTTCCATTTGGCATTGACGAGATTCGAATAATTTTAGTCTAACTAATTTTAGGGTCTAACTTTTATAGTTTCCAAGAGTTCTTGCAGACAGACAAACAGACAGACGATCAGACACACAGGTGGACAGGGCTAGATCGATCCGAATCACGAATATATATGCTTACTATACTACCTTCTGCCTGTTACATAAAAAAAGAACGTACTTTGCCGAAAAACCAATTTAAAGCTGGCCGTGCGCCTAATGAAAATTTTGACCCCATCCAGAGTGTCCAATTATGTATCGCCATAATAATTCCACGAATGGCTCAAAAGGCAGCTGGGAGCCGTGCAGCATCCTCAGTAATCTCGGGCAAAAGTAAGTTATTTCCTGGCGCTGCGCGCCCGCCCCGCTCAGCCCACCGCCTGCATTTCGAAACGCTGGCGGTCAGTTGGCGAACATGGTGCATGGAACGTGAATGGGCGGGACGAGAAACTTGAACATGAACGTGAACGATTCCAGGCCTAAATATGAATACTGAATACGAGCAGGGCCAACATGGCCATTTTAGAAATGCTTGGCCCAGACAATCTGCAGACGACAGCAGACAGGTCCCAATACCAGTCTAAGTCGTAGTCCCAGCTCGAGTCAGGTCTGTATCTCGGTCTTGTTCTTGGTCTTGGTCTTGGCCTTAAATGGCCAGCTCTTTTGCTCCTAAGTAAGTTATAAATAATAACTGGCATGTTGTAAATCAAAATTATCAGTTTGCGTTTGCCCTGCGTACCAATTGTTCCGACTTGTTCGGATTTCGGTTGGTTCTTGCCCACCGTCTGTGTCTGGGCCCAAAATGGCTGGCAGTTCTGGCCAGCGAATTCAAATTATAGCCAAGCAGCTACTACGACTGCACCAACTGATTGCACCTCCAGATGCGACTGTAATTATGAGGTCCGCTCGAGGGTCCGCTACGAGGGGGCCGACGAAGCGTTTAGCTGAGCGTTCAGCGAGCCGCAGACTGATGCGTTTCTTATTGCATTTTAAGTGAGCCACGGGCCGGGGGGCTCTGCCCTGGCCAACAACTGCAATTGATTTGGATGTGCCAGACTGGCCGCCAGTCACAGTTATTTTTGGCAAACAGTTCGTCTCACACTAGCCCCGGGGTCTGCTTTGGGCCCGGCTATGAGCTCATGGGCCATGACTCAAAGGCTGTCTGGTTTTCCATTCGCTCGCTGTTTTGTTGTTGCCATGTTTCGCATGCAATTGAGCCATGTTCGATTAATCTCTTTGATTTATGCTCACGTGCGCCGCCGGCCCAAGCCCCCGAAACACTAACAAATGTCGCCTGTCTGCGCCTTGGCGCTGCCCCCCCAAACCTCAACCCCAACCCGCCTAGCCATGTGTTATGCGACTTTAATTGGCGTTTATTGCGAGAGACGAGACGCCTGACTGTGCGGCCGACTCCAACTGGGCCTGGGATCGCAGCGAAACGGATCAGGCCGGGCTGATGCAACCGATTCAACTCGCTGAAAAAACAACAGAAACTAATGTTAGAAAGTGTCAATCCAAAGTGGTCTTCATTAAGATAGCCTGTAGCCAATACACACAAACTACACTGTTAATAATTCCAATACCTATTATTATAATGATAAAATTTTTACAATTTTTAATTGTTCAAGAAACTAAAAATTTAACTAGCAAATTTCTAACAAACTACAATTAAATTCGAAATCTGTTTCAGAATAAGCCAAGTAATGAAATAAAATATTGTTTGACAATAAAACGATAATTCTAATTTATAATGAANAATATTGTTTGACAATACAACGATAATTCTAATTTATAATGAAAATAAATTTTTTAAATGTTAAATAAAAGTATTCTTTGTGTATACTAATTTTATATTTTAAATTTTATATTTTCATTTAATTTATTTTCTTAAAAAAAAAACATGCTGTTTTCGTTTCAACTTGTACATAAAAACTGAATAAATTATTAAATAAACTGAATAAACTCATCAAATGGAGTTAGTTACACTAAGCTGGGAGTATCCACTTTTTAATAGACTACAGGGTATAACTAGTTAACAAAACTAATAACAACATTGAGGCTACAGTTGGTGTTGCCCAGGCGGCGGCTTCTCTTGCAGAGCATATGAAATTTCAACATTGCGCCAGCTACTCTTTCCTTTCCTTTCCTAGCTATGGGCTATGCTAGCATAAGGCTAGCTTTCCACCATCCCCCCTCCGGAGTCGCGTCGTCATCGACTTGTACAAATGTTGTGCCATTCGAACTCGCTTCTTCGAGTTGGGTTTTTGTTGTGGAATTATGAAGCCATAAATATGAAATTCAGCACATTTATTAGCGTTGTCAAATGTCGTGGCCCAAGTTGTTGTGGTTGTTAGTATTCAGCTTGTTGTTGTTGTTACCATTAGTGTTGCTTATTTTTGTTTCGGAGCTAGCTAATGGCCCCAGCGAACTGAACGAGCCAACCAACTCAGCCCGGGGTTAGTTACTAGAGCCGCGCATCTATTTCCCAACTGGAAGACTCGCCAAGTTTTTGGGCAACCGGCGAACAACAACTTGCTTCATGGAGTCACAAACGAGCTTGTTTTTGGCTTGTATCTACAGCAGTTCATTGTTTGTTGTTGTTATTCGTTCTCTGTCTCTTTTGTTTCTACGTTGACATCAAATTTATTGAGTGTAATTTGTGAGCTGTGAAAATTTATTGAAGCCAGTTTGGAATTCGGCATTTCAGAAAAAGGGGAAGCTTTCCTGGAAAACAGATAGCATAATTAAAACCAAGTTTGGTAGTTTATTTATGCAACTTGTGAGTGTTTTAAATGCTTGTTTATATATTAGTTGTGCGTCATTTCTGAATATTGTTACTCCTTAACATTCTATATATCCTTCAGGAATGCTACTGTAAAATAAAGATAAAATGTAAGTGAAATAATAATCTTTTTTTTATTAAAGCAAATCCAAATGAATATTACAAGTGGTTTAATTTTTCTAAGTTACGAAATCATTTCTATATATATAACTAAATTATACGTTTCACTTTTTCTATAAGTAATTCTGATTCTAAGCTGAGCTTCATATTTATACTACTATATAAATGGGAGTATCTCGGTTGCATAATTAAACTTAAGTCAAACAATTTTTATATACATATATAAAATTTTTATATATTTTATTAAAAGCGAAATTGCTTACCTGCTAAATTAATCATTCTTGATTACAGGTTTTGACGTAATTCACCTTGCCGTTTTCTATCAGACTTGAAACCATTTTGCAATATTGTAATTTCAAAGGCCGATCTGGCATTTTCTGAAAAATGTCTTTTCCACCCTTAACATGACAATTTCAACCAAAAAATGTACATCCACTAATTCCACTTATTTTTGCTGTATATTATTAACGGAAAACGGGCAACATTCCTTATTGATATTAATTAGCATATTTGTCGAACTCACATGAATGCATTAAAAAAAAGCTGGCAATACAAATTTTGAAATTATGCTTGGGAAAACGTCGTACAATGTGATATTTTATCTTAGCTTTCACTTTTCTTACAATGATCTATTGCATATTTAATAGAAAAAAAGAAATGGAAACTCCTACGCATTTCCAAATGGGCAGCGGGCATCTATTTATTTAACAAATAAATGCGATGTGTAATAAATTAGCCCACTCGTAATGCAATAATTAAGTACGCGTAGACTTATTATTACGTCAACTGCCCGCATTCCATGACCAAATCCGCACTCCCCTCCATAAACAGACGGATCTGGCCGGGTGGACACGGCCGCGACTAAAACTGAGCCCAGACGAGTGCGCAGTTCTTTGTGGCCAATTAAAGCAAAAGTCGGCAGCGGACATAAATTGAAAATGATAAAAACAATATTGAAACTAATATTTGTTAATGAACCAAAGACAAGACGGACGGACGGACAAGCCCGCACAATGGGGACCCGGCTAGTATAGACTGGAGACTGTCTCCGGATTGGGTTCGAGTCAGAGTCGCAGACGGGCAGCAATTGATTGAAATCAAAGTGTAAATTGCGTTGAGCCAATGTCCGTTGCCAATCAGCGTAAACAACAAGAACGGCAGCAACAAAAAACCGCAGCAGCAGCAGCAAGATGGCTGCATTTAATTGTCTCATGTGTATCTGTGAGATGCGATTGGAGTGGGGACTGTTGCTAATGGCGCTGCATGTTGCT
>SCDT01000269.1:13664-25145 GCA_004143765.1 Drosophila melanica
TAATTATTATTATATAAATTATTAAGTTTTTCCCAACTTACTATCTGGATAAAAAATTTTATTGATAAAAATAAACAGTTAATATTACCAATATACAAATAAAAACAAAAAAGATTTTGAACTGCTTAAATCAACATACAAAATAATCAACAGAATTACAACATTTCATGAATTTAGTTTTGCAGTTGAAAATTTAAAATTTTAATTATATATTGATAACTAAAAAACTGGCACTAATTTCTTAAAAAAACAACAAAATATATAATTTGATAAAAATAACTTGAAATTTATGCTGATTTTGATAACACTTTTAATTAATTTATGTTCATAACTCTCACTTTCTGTTACTAAAACACAAAATATTACAGTTTCATAATATATAATGAATTTTTAATAAATTTATAAGATTCAAATTTAAAGCTTATCAATAAATTTATTTGTAGCAAACAATTAATAGAATTGCGTTGAAAATAACAATATTTTCTCGCTTTCCTCCGCTTGCATCCTAATTTTTATAGCCTTGATATATAGGCATTTGCGATCTTTGAGTGGATCATAACTATATATAATTAAGCACTTCGAAATGCAATTTTATGAATTGATTAAATTCTGCTTCGATTGCTCCAAGGGAATATTGCATGTTAGGGACTGCTCCCTGCCCCAAAATAATGAACCCAAACAAATCTAATTGCTAAAGCTCCACAAATTGATGGCAATTACGAGATTTCCTGCCAAAATGGGGAAGAACAGCTGCGAAAATACAGTAACAATTGAGGCCAATAATCGTAATTACAATTCAGACACGAGTTACACGAATAACTCGCAACTGTGCGCAATCAAAAGGAATAATTCAAAATTCTTTGGAAACCTTTCCTAATAATTTCCATTAGTGGCCCGTCCACCTGTGTCTGTCGTTCGTTCTGTGAGTGTGTGCGTGTGCGGTGTGTGTGTGTTTATAATGTGCCATATATCATCATTATCAGGCTAAAAACATTCCAATGCGCGGCTGGCGGCTGATGACTTTGCACATGTGATGCAGCTCAGAGCAGTTAACACGACAGGGCCAGGTCCAAGCTATGCCAAGTTACCAACTTGCCATAATACCATTTTTCCAGAGCTAGAAAGAGAGAGAGGGAGACCAGAACAGACTGAGACGCAGGCGCAGACCCGGCCATGGATTAGTTACAAACGAATCAACCTCAATATGTCGACAACTTTGTACAAACGGGGGCTGCGGCTGCCATTTTACACGCAGCCAGCGCTAATGACCAAAGCCAAAACGAACAGCAAAAACAACAACAGCAGAACACAAAATCCCACGAAAAGGGCCAAGTTAAGTTGGTTGGCTGGTTGGTTGTTGTTGCTGTTGTTGTTGGCCACGCAAAAGGTGGCAATTAAAATCGAATGAGCGCCGAAGCTTCCATGTTGAGCACTAATGGGTGCCCCGCTCCGACTCCGACTCCGACTTTAGCTCCGACTCCAAGTCGGAGTCGAACTCCGAATTCAGCTCAAAATGCGACCAGTCAACGTCCGGCCGTTGTCCGGTGGGCCCGTGGAAAATGTGTAGAATTGTTTTAATGGCCGACAATATGGCCGACAAGCCAAGAAGAAGAAGACTAATGCACTGCGATTAGCAGCGAGCTGTCCGAGCAACTTCGTCAGAAATCGAGCATTAAATTTTTTTAATTAAAAATTTTTCGCCTTCCCTTTATGAGAACTATTTGTATTTGTGTGTGTGTGTGTGTGTGTGTGTGTGTATGTAGGTGCCGCATAAATCAAATGCCTGATGCAATTTCTGTAGAACACCAAAGACAATTACACTTGAATCTCGACTCGTGAAATTTGAAACTTGAAACAAGCTGAGATCTGCGAGTTTGTCCGATCTGTTTGTCGGCTGAGTAAATAGTGCGAGCGGAAGTCATGATTAGCCGGGCCATTAAAGCACACACACAGAAAGCGCTCGCCCAAAACTGTTGCCACTTATGTATTTATAATGAGCCGCAACTTCAGGATTGCCTCGCCTTCTGTTTCGGTTTCGCGGGTTCAGATTCAGTTCAGACTCGCCTCGGACCAGCGCTGATGTATTCATTTCCCGATAAAATAAGCCAAAGAGTTTACCAACATGGATCCTCCTTAACTTAACTTGGCTGGCTTCCACTTTCAGCAAATTACAACAACAACAACATAAACGTAAAAAATGCAAATGTTGCACGTTGCACGTTGCAGTTGCGACAAATGCAGCCGAGTCAACCACAACAACTGCCAAGTTTATGGAGTGCTCCTCCTCCTTTTGCTAGCCTTGTGTCCATGTGTCACCAGTCACCAATATGATGTTGTTGTCCCCGACGACGACGCGACGATCAAGACGCGACGATAATAGAGAGAGCCACAGCCACAGACAGCAACAACAACAGCAACAACAACAACAGCAACAACAACAGCAACATGCTCAACCCATGTCGGACTCAGGTTCAAGCTGACGCTCAGACACTGTTGGTGTCTGTTGCGCCCAGATGAACAGATGGCATCTTCCTCATCTTCAGTTGCTGGAACAGATCCGTGACCGTTGCCGTTGCCGTTGCCGTTGACGATCTCTAGAACTAAGAAATGGCGTTTGAATTTTCCTTTGAATATGATTCAATTAATAAAATCTTTTAATTAGACTCATTGGGAGGCTGTGTTGAAATCAT
This sequence comes from Drosophila melanica, assembly GCA_004143765.1. Taxonomy (NCBI): domain Eukaryota; kingdom Metazoa; phylum Arthropoda; class Insecta; order Diptera; family Drosophilidae; genus Drosophila; species Drosophila melanica. Next base: position 16,355 of record SCDT01000269.1, read on the forward strand.
ATTATATATATAAATAATGCAATACCAATTCACCTTTAAGCTTTAATTTATGAAATTAAGAAATAATTTGTAGTAGGTCTCGTTTTTATACCCTCTGCCGTCCTTTTGGGGTCCCTCGGGGACGGGAGAGAGCAGAAGCAGCGTTTGGGTCTTGCTCCTAATTGATTTCCCGTAATTGATTCGACCCTTAGAGTTTTTTTGGCTGCCACCAAACCCTTCCGGTCGCAGTATCCCTGAAGGGTAGTGTATCTTCGCCTTAGCTAGACCCTGCAACCCTTATTGTTACCCCAATATACCCTTTTTAAACATTTGTAATAAGTTCAGGGTATATTAAAAATCCAAATTTCTGCAATTTCAGTTTAATTTAGTCCACTCGAAGGTGATTGACTTGAGAATCCTTGAGCGTTAGTATCTGAACTAGCCACTAAAGTCCCTGAGGCATCTCCACTCGATTCATCTTTCTTATCGGTTTCATCTCTTTCATCGTTTCCGTCTCTTTCATCGTTTCCATCTTCAACTCTTTCAACTTCTACACTTTGCACAGGTTCTGTTTGTTCCTCAGAACTTCCTAAGAAGCACATTCTCAAACACGCAAAGATACACATTTTCTTTTAAGTCGTCTCACTAGTCTCTGAAGAATCAACAGAATATGACACAAATTTTGATTAACGAATTTCTTCGATTGCTTCACTAATATATATTATATAATATTCCACAGCGTTGTCGTTCAAAGGAACGTCAGGAAATAAAAAATATGTTTGAAAATATGACTTTTATTGCAAAAGCTACTTAATTTTTTTCAATATAGTACGATAATTATGCATGGATCAAGGAAAAGCTTTGACAATAAACTGCAAAAATTAATTAATTCCACATTTTTTTTAAACATTTTTCCACATTTTTAAACCGATAATGGTTTCGTGTTAATTTAATCATTCGAGGAATCGACCAAAAGAGTTTTGACCCATTCTCAGTAAGTTCAGGATATAATAAAATGAGAATTTCTAGAATTTCACTTAAATTTATTTAAGATTAGCTCGAAGCTGAGTCTCCGGAGGAGCTCTCTGAAGAGCTTTCTGAACTTGACTCTGAAGATTGTCCTCCACAACCTCCACAACATCCCAGACATCCCAGACATCCCAGCATTCCCAGAAGTCCTTTTCCTTTTTTTAATTTTTTTAATTTGTTTCCTGCTTTAATGCACTTTCCGCAAGGAACACCTGCTTTAAAGCACTTGCCGCAAGGATCACCAAAACACATTTCTTTACGTCCTTTGCATAGTCTGTGAAGCTTCCAAAGAAATTGTATCGTAGCAAAATCAACATCATCAACCCAATATAACTTAAATTATACTAAATAATTTCTTCGATTGCTTAATTTTTATCCCTTTCTATTTGTCCGCTTTGTAAAGGTAAGTAAGGAAATATAAAAATATGGTTGCTGATATGACAAATATAGCAAAACTACTTACATATTTTCTATATAGTACGATAATTATGTAGCGAATCCCCTGCTTGAATAAAGGAAAAGCTTTGACAAGAAACTGGAAAAATTAATTAATTCCACATTTTTTTCACATTTTTAAACCGAAATTTGTTTCGTGTTAATTTAATTATTCGGGGAATCGACCAAAAGAGTTTTGACCCATTCTCAGGATATAATAAGTCAGGATATAATAAGTTAAGAATTTATAGAATTTCACTTAAATTTATTTAAGTTTAGCTAGAAGCTGAGTCTCCGGAGGAGCTCTCTGAAGAGCTTTCTGAACTTGACCCTGAAGAATCTCCTTCACAACCTCCACAACAACATCCCAGACATCCCAGACATGCCAGACATCCCAGACATGCCAACAATCCCAGAAGTCCTTTTCTTCCTTTTTTTTTTTTTCCTCCTTTAACGCACTTTCCGTAAGGTTCACCAAAACACATTTCTTTACGTCCTTTGCATAGTCTGTGAAGCTTCCAAGGAAATTGTATCGTAGCAAAATCAACATCATCAACCCAATATAACTTAAATTATACTAAATAATTTATTCGATTGCTTCATTTTTATCCCTTTCTATTTGTCCGCTTTGTAAAGGTAAGTAAGGAAAAATAAAAATATGGTTGGTGATATGACAAATATAGCAAAACTACTTACATATTTTCTATATAGTACGATAAATATGTATCGAATCCCCTGAAAAAGCAAACTGCAGTAAAATTGAAGATCGAGGGAAAGCTTTGTTAAGAAAACGTAAAAATTAACTAATGTAGATGGCGAATGCAAAAGCCTTCGTTGGCGTTAAAAGGGTTGATTCTTTAGTAATGTCTCTTCGAAAATTCTCGCTAGGTGGACGCAATGGCGGTGGGCTCATTACCGTCGCCTTCCATTGCCACGACCATGAGGTCGTCTGAGCTATAATTAGACATTAAGTAAGCATAGATGCCTTTCCTAGTTCTACTTACTGTCATGTGGAACACGTTGTAATTAGGTGACTTCAGTTCGTGATGCGTTCACCATGGGATTCGTAGTCGGGGTCTTTCTGGACCTTGCTTCTTTCTCGAATTCCATGTTGACTTTATTATGCGGGGACTCGACCCCTAGAGTGTTTTGGGTGCCGTCAGTCCCCTTGAACTATGGTTACGGTCGCGGTACCTCTGACTTGCCGAAGCTGTCGGAAGATGCTGTGCCTGTGCCTAAGCAAGACGCTGTACTCCTGCGCTCCTTTGTGGAAGACGTGCTAGTGGCACTACGTATTTCCTGTTTACTCCAAGGCTAGCGGCCATTGAGTGCGCTATACAGTTGGAAGGTTTTTCGATAGTCTGCTCGTTACATACATTTTCAGTTAGTTCATGATATAATAAAATAAGAATTTCTAGAATTTCACTTAAATTTATGAGCCTGAGGAGCCTCCAGAAGAGCCTCCTGAAGAGCTTCCTGAAGAGCTTCCTGAAGAACTTCCTGAAGAGCTTCCTGAAGAACTTCCTGAAGAGGAGGAACCTGAACTTGAACTATTTGAACTTGAAGAATGTCTTCTACGATGCCATCTTCTCCTTCTGCCTCCTCCACAGCACGCTCCGCAAAGACCACCAAAACACATTTTCCTTAAGTCGCTTGCATAGTGTCAACTAGCCTCTGAAAAATCCGACGTGACAGATGAAATTGTATCGTAGCAAAATCGACATCGTCAACCCAATACAACTTAAATTTTGACTAAACAATTCGATTTCAATAATAATACCCCTTTCTATTACTAAGCGTCGTCGATCAAAGGTAAGTAAGGAAATATAAAAATATCGTTGGTGATATGACAAATATAGCAAAACTACTTTAAATCGTTTCTATATAGTACGATAATTATGTATCGAATCCATTGCAAAAGCAAACTGAAGTAAAATTGAAGATATATATCGAGTTAAAGCTTTGTTGAGAAAACGGAAAAATTAACTAATGTAGATGGCGAATGCAAAAGTCTTCCAATTAGGTGACTTCAGTTCGGGTTGCGTTCACCATGGGATTTTGTGGAAGACGTGAAGAAATGCGCTATACAGCTGGAAGGTTTTTCGATAGACTGCCCGTTACATACATTTTCAGTTAGTTCAGGATTTAATAAAATAATAATTTCTAGAATTTCATTTAAATTTATGTAAGATTAACTCGAATATGAGCCTGACGAGCCTCCAGAAGAGCCTCCTGAAGAACTTCCCGAAGAACTTCCTGAGGAGCCTCCAGAAGAACTTCCTGAAGAACTTCCTGAAGAGCTTCCTGAAGAACTTCCTGAAGAGGAGGAACCTGAACTTGAACTATTTGAACTTGACCCTGAAGAATGTCTTCTACGATGCCTTCTTCTTCTTCCGCCTCCTCCACAGCACAGTCGACAAATACCACCAAAACACATTTTCCTTAAGTCACTTGCATAGTATCAACTAGCCTCTGAGGAATCCGACGTGACAGATGAAATTGTATCGTAGCAAAATCGACATCGTCAACCCAATACAACTTAAATTTTGACTAAACAATTTCTTCGATTTCATCACTAATATCCCTTTCTATTACTGCGCGTCGTCGTTCAAAGGCACGTCAGGAAATTTAAAAATATGGTTGGTGATATGACAAATATAGCAAAACTACCTTAAATCGTTTCTATATATGCAAAAGCACACTACAGTAAAATTAAAGACATGGATCGAAGAAAAGCTTTGTCAAGAAAACACAAAAATTAACCAATTATGTAGATGGCGAATGCAACTGTAATGCAGATAATTAAAAGTCTTAAATGTTCGATGAAGTGCGACTTATAAAGGTGGCCACTTCCCCGACATTTTCGATTCTTAGTCGAGATTGTAAAATCTGTCGTTTATGTCCGGACTGCCCCGCACGATCCCGACGGAATAAGGGGTTGATTCTTTAGGGATGTCTCTTGGACAAGTCTCGTTAGTTCATCTTCAGGTGCCTCCTTCTCATTGACAGGACCATAAAGTCGTCTGAGCTGCAATTAGTCACAGTTATGTGACTTTATTCCGTGATGCGTTCGCCATGGGACTCGTAGCCGCGGTCTTTCTCGACTATGGAACAGTCCCTTTAAAGCACCAGTGTGTGATGTACAACTACCAACAAATGTGGGTGTGGTCGCAGGAGTATTGCTTCTCTCCTTTGCCACCGGGGGTAGCAGTCACGCAGCTCCCACCGACGTTTCGGCTGAGATCCCCGCCCCAACTGCTTCCTTTTCCGACTTCCATGTTGATTTTATTACTCGGGGAACCGATCGGTTACATGTTTACTCTAAGACAAGGGCTTTCGCCATATATCCACCATATTTTACCCTGAACTTATTGAAAATCAATATTGATTTCATTGAAATGGAGTTTCAATAAGTTCAGGGTATAAAAAAAAACATAATGTTGAGACTATTAACTTAATTTATTTAAAAACTCTCAACTAAGATGATCTCCGGGAAATAATACTTGACTCAGAAACATTTGAAGAAGTCTTTGAACCTTCATCTTTTTTGTCTTTATCTGTGCCATCTTTTTTATCTGTATCATCTTTTTTATCTGTATCATCTTTTTGATCCTTCTTATCTTCTTCTTTTTGTTTATCTTCTTTATGTTGTTCATCTTTTTTATCTGTTTTATCTTTATGCTCTTCGTCTTCATCCTCATCCTCATCCTCATCTGCATCATGCGACATACAACAACCAGTTTTACACATTTTTTTTATTTTCAAGTCGCTGGCATTATTTCAACTAGTCTCTGAAGAATCGACAACTTCAACACGATATAATTTTGATTATCCAATAGATTCGATTACCTCACTCATATTCCATATGACTAATATAGCAAAGCTACTGAAATTGATCCAATATAGTAATATAGTTATATAAACTTTGTACTGCAGCGGAATCGAAAATATGGATTGCAAAACAACTTTATCGAGTATACGCAAAAAATAAACATTTTTATGTGGTTGAAGAATTCAACTGCCATGCAGATTTTCAAAAATAATTACTTTAAACACTTTTCGAATTTTTTGTTATTTTTTCTTTCAAAGAATCTTTAAAAATGTATAAATTAATTTTTTGCATATGTCTTTTCGAAACAATGTAAGGCAACATTAAGCAAATTTTTCCTAAATATTTATAAAATATGTTTTTCAAATCTTCAATTCGAGAGTTTTCCATATCGAGAGCATGTTTTGGCCGTATTATTTTTTGTGACCAAATTGTTCATCAATTCAGTAAATTTAAATACAATTTTTAATTTTAAAGTTAAGTTAACATTTGTCAAAATTTGAAGAAAAAAAAAACATTCCAATCCCATAACACAGAAAAAACCTTTCAAAGTTTTCCATTTTTGTCTTCTTTTTTAAATACTCATTTTGGATATCTAAAAATTGATGTTTTTTGCTTTTGAAAATGTTATTGTTGTTGGTCAGTGTCTAGCCCAGCCATTGAGCTGTCATTAATTTATGTATATTCATGAGTGCATGAATATTCATTGCTTATGGAGGCATTTATGCACCCATTTTTTTTTTTTAATGGCATTTTGTGTCTTAATTAATGTCCCCAATCACAAAGAGCCAAAGTGAATCCCAAATGGCTGCGGCCATTCCCAAACTCCATTTTGGGCAATACCGAACCCCAGCTGCTCTGCTCACATATATAAACATATACATACTATATACATATATATAGATATGTATATTATGCATATGTATATGAAACTTTAGCTTCGGACAGATGCCCCAATCGGTCCCTGCCCAGTATGAGACAACTCCATGAAACTCGTTTCGTTGCACGCCACTAAATTAGTTGCTGCAGTCTCCCACTCCCACTCTCCACTCCTTCTCCGTCTCCATCTCCGTCTCCCACTTCGCTGCAGTTCCACAAATGCTTTTCAATACATTTTTCGTTCTTAATTTCGATGGAGGCAATTTTATTGCCGTCGTCGCAGGTAGCCTGCGAGTCGAAATCGAAGTCGGCGCAGTCGCCATCGTGGGTCGGAGCCCTGCCTCAGTTGTGGTTGTTGTAAGTGTTGTCGTTGTTGTTGTTGTCGTTGTTGTTGTTGTTTCGGGCCCAGTTAATTTGGTCATCTTCCATGATGTTTTGATAATGCTGCTGCTGCTGCTGCTGCAGCAGCCGCCTCATCTTGTCGTGGCTCTTTCAGTTGTCGTCGTCGCTTTTCTACCCTATGCACTTGCACTTGAACCGGGTATGCTATGCTGTTTGTTGATTTACAAAATAAATACTATTGATATTATAGATACATTTCAAAAATAATGCTCATATCTGAATTTATCTTATAAATTGGTCTATCAATAAATACGTCAATATTTGTTCAAAACAATTAAAGGAAATACATTTCGGACTAATTCGGATTAGTTTAAGCGTATTTACAGCAATTAATAAGTTTATTTTTTTACAAAAGTTCCCGAATTTTTTGAAAATCTAACTGATTGCTAAAATCTGAAGAAAATGGTTGTTTCTTCACATATTTTATATAACAAAACCAGTTATTACAGAATTATAATTTGTACAAAATTTCAATTTTTTTTTTAAATTTAAGCTTTACTAGTTTTAAAGTAGAAATTTATGAATTTAGTTTATCGATAGTTAAATATTTAATTTCTATAAATTCCATTCTTAGGGTATTAACGAGTTGATCACTGCTGCTGTTGATCAATTCGATCGTTTCCTCTCGCAGACGTTCACGAAATTCTTGTCGCTCCGAATAATTACATAAATCAGTGATTTTTAAAGCGTTTCGAATTTCAAGTTTTCAAACTGTCAATAGCATTGCCCAGAGCAGATCTCCATCGGTATATATACACAATACTCTCGCATATATATATTCCCATGTATCTGTATAACTATACCTACACTTATATGCTTATATACCAAAATAAGAAAAAAAAATTTGTTTCTTTTTTAATGCGCTGTTTGCGTGCGCAGGTTGTCGGCTTTTAACCGCTGATTGTTACGGATTACGGAGCTGGTGTTGTGTCCGGATCGTAAAAAAGGCACAGTATTAACACCTAAAGCGGCCGCTGTTCCCACACGGCTCCAGTTCGCATATGTCCCGGGTCCCCCCGGCTCCCAAGATTCACACTAACGTTTTATGTGCGCTCAATTTCACAGTAAAAATCGCACCCAAATAAAACCTGGATGCGAATAGCTGCGAATTTGTCGGCGTTGCAGCAAGTATCCCGCTCCAAAAAAAAGATTTATGAGGCTGCCCGAAATCCAAATTTAAAGCCTAGTTGATTGATTTTTTGGCAAATTCACGCAACATTTTGATTTACGGTTTAAGCTGCAAGGCTGCCACTTTTCTGGCTCATTTTGTGGTGCAGTTGCGACATGCCACATGCAACATGCCACAAGCCAGAGTTGCCCGTTGCATCCGATTCAACCGACTGATTGGCCACTCACAGCTGACCAGTTGCAGGAGATGTGCATCGACATTAGGGCCGACATCGACATGGCCAATGAACAGGGCCAACAGTTGCGGTAAGTTTTTGATGCGCTTTCAAAACCAACAATACGCAAATTTGTAATTGCGGTGCATTCAATTTTATGATGGCCGTCACACAGATGAATGAAACTGTCCAATCGCATCCTCCCCACAACGGTAAATGGCAACGGTAAATGCACCTTGCAACTGGATCTGTCGGAGCAGGTTGATCTCCTCTGAACTTTGCGGTTGGCATCCCATGTTCGAGCTCAATTGGCCAACTGATAATATACTTTAAATACTCGTTGACGTAGTAAAACATGCTTTCCGTCTTACATGAATTTGGACCAAAAATTTTATTTTTAGACTGAAATGTAGAATTAATCAAGACACCGAACCATGAACAAAAAGCCAATCCTCATGGAAATCGGTTGAGTTTTGGCAAAGTTACGAGTACGGAAAGTTGAGACATATCCTTATATGGGAGCACTACGGTATACATTTGAAAATTTTTTACATGAATTTGGACCAAAAAATTTATTTTTAAACTGAAATGTAGAATTCATTTAGAGACCGAACCATGAACAAAAAGCCAACCCTCATGGAAATCGGTTGAGTTTTGACAAAGTTATGAGTACGGAAAGTTGAGACATATCCTTATATGGGAGCACTACGGTATATATTTGAAAATTTTTTACATGAATTTGGACCAAAAAATTTATTTTTAAACTGAAATGTAGAATTAATCTAGATACCGAACCATGAACAAAAAGCCAACCCTCATGGAAATCGGTTGAGTTTTGACAAAGTTATGAGTACGGAAAGTTGAGACATATCCTTATATGGGAGCACTACGGTAT
>SCDT01000269.1:25174-69365 GCA_004143765.1 Drosophila melanica
AAAGTTGAGACATATCCTTATATGGGAGCACTACGGTATATATTTGAAAATTTTTTACATGAATTTGGACCAAAAATTTTATTTTTAAACTGAAATGCAGAATTAATCTAGACACCAAACCATGAACAAAAAGCCAATCCTCATGAAGATCGGTTGAGTTTTGGCAAAGTTACGACTGGGAAAAGTTCAGATCTAATCTTATATGGGAATAATAAATTCGATGGATATTATTTTGCATCGACAATAACTTCTTATAGTAAACTCTATTTACCCAATCCATTTTTTACTTTAGTTATTGTATAATATTTTACATAAAAAAAAAACAAGACTAACAACAGAAACCACTAGGAAATGTGCTGGCAAGCGACTTGAACTTGTCAGGCGGGGGTTGGCCGAAAAGAAATGGTCCTCGATTTCACACAGAATCGCTCGGGGGCTAACAAAAGTGGCTTAAATCAACTCATGACAACGTTAACGAAGCAGTCAGCAAACAACAAAATCAACGATGCTCAACAAACAAAACAAACGAGTGAAATCGGGCTTGAATAGTGCAGAGCACGGCAGCAGCAGCAGCAGCAACACCTTTTCACCTGGGCCAGCAGACGGCGGGGCTGGTGCTGAAGAAGTTTCGGAGGAGGAGCTGCTGCAGATGGCAGCACCTGGAATTGAGTGCAAAATATGGCGCAGAGCATCGGGGCATGCTGCATTATTCAGGATAACGCCGGTACCAGGAACGGGGTGGGGAGGAGAGGTGGGAATGGATACGGAGACCGAACTCCATGTCTTGCATTCTGGAATCCATGTTAGTTGGCGTCCTAGGCGCAGTTGGCACGTCATGTAGCCAATTAAAAGCGAAATACGACAAGCAAAAATTGTGGCGAGCCGTCGACGCGAGATTCGCAAGGAGCGAGAGACATCCAAATCGAAAGGAGGCTGGCAGAGCAGGCCCTGGGCCAACGCTCAGTCACGTTTGCCAAAGCCAGACACAAATCTAAGCGCTGCAATCAAATTAGGCAAGCCCCCAACCATTGTGCGCCTCTCCGACTGTGACCCACAGAGAAATGCATCCCGAATACTTTGCGAGCGTTCGTGTCTGCCAGCGAGGGCAGCTAATTACATTTCTTAATTATAAGTTTAAAAAATGGATCTATATAAATAAGTAAATCATAATTTAAGGATTTAGCTTTCATTTAACTAAAAGTGAATTTAACTAATGTGAATAATTTGGAATTTTGAATTTGAATAAATTCAGCTGGGTTGTCATTTAAATAAAGCAAATATGAATCATATATGCATTATAAAATTATAGTTTTTTTTGTTACAATTATGTCAATTTAGGCAAATTTCAAAAAATTCTTAAAATTATAAAATGAAACTTTACTCATATTAAAACAAAAATATTAAAAAAACATATTAGAATTTAATATAGGATTAAAATTACACAGCTTAAATAATAATATTAATTAAATATTACTTTGCTTATAGTTATTTATAATTCAATAGCCAAATTATTAAATCACATCATATTGAATTAATTTATTTCGAATTATATCAGATCATATATATTTATAAAATATGAAAGAAATATATTTAAAAGAAACTCATTTCTATCTGAGTTTTATATTTGCTCAACTCAAACGCAGAGAGCAACCCTCGTATGGGGGAAAACACATATTTGTTGTCGATGTAGAGGCTTTAGAGCTTTACTTAATTGCGACCTAATGCGACCTAATCAGTGCATGAGATTTCAATTGTGGGGCATATGCTAATCAAGTATTTGGTAATTTGCAATACCCCATTTGCGAGGGGGAGGAGGGGGGGCGAAAGGTCACAGATTTACATGTGCTACGTCTCTGGGCAGTTGGACACATCTTGATATGAGAGTGTCAACGTACCGTTAACGAATTTCATGGCTAAACTTTTGGCAAACGGCAAACGGCGAATAGCGACTGGAAACTGGCAACAGGCAGCGGGCAACGGGCAGCGGGCAACTGGAAACGGCAACCGGCAGCTGGAACATTGCAACATGACACCTCGACATGACAACAAAATGAGCTTCTGTTGCTCTTTTGAGATCGCTGCAACAGCAACAGCAACAACAACGCTGAGTGACAACTGCAACGAAGCTGCTTTCAAATATTTAACACCAGATCCGCAGTCCGCCGGTTGCAGCGGGGCTGGGGCAGGGGCAGGGCCAGTGCGAGCGACAGAGACAGGGGCAGTGCCAATGCCAGTTACCATTCGCCTGGGCATTGGGCCTCAGCGAACGCACCGAATGCATGCGAAATTGAAATCGATGCCAAAACGAACAATTTTCACACTCGAAACGCAGACGCAATTGGGCTGCTGCTTAGGCCGCGGGGGGACCGGAATGGAGGAGGAGGACAGCCGTCAGAAAGCGGCTGCCAACTGGCAGTCGGAATCGAAGTTCGAGCTGGTAGCTGGCCATGCAAAGCGCCTGCCTTTTGATTTGACTGTTTCGGCTTTGGCACTTATTTATTCGGCTGATCGGCTGCCCATTCACAAAGCTTAATTTGAGTTTTTCTTTTGCGTTTCTTTTCTGTTAATTGATTTTGGCGCGTTAACGAGCCGCAAAGTAAACAAACAGGTTGGCAGCTCCGACTTTATGGTCAACCGAGTGTTAATTGATCGCTGCTGAAAGACTAGTTGAAATTTTAATTCGGACGTGTTTTTTTGTTGTCAGCGACAACCGTTTGACAGATAGGCGCAGCATCCAATGCACTCAGCCTTAAAACATTGACCAAATTGTTAACAGCCACTCGCATTCAAATTAATTGCAGCAGATAAGAGTTGCGGAACATTTCACCAAAAGCTTACAAAAGAAAGCCAAGTTCCACAGCAATTTCATGGCACCTTTATTTCAGATCCTATCCTACCTTCCTTTATAAAATACTGCAAAAAAATACTTTCTAAAATACTGCAAAATTTGTAATTGAAAATTAAGATACGTTCTGATAGTAAGAATATTCTTCAGTAAATATTGATTCATGAGCAATTGGTCAAATCAATTCATTTTTAGAATAAGTGCAAAACTTGTAAAAAAATAAAAATTTTTAAAAACTGTAAAATATTTTATCAAATCAATTTTCAAATGCAATTTTTGTATCTAAATCATATACAAATTATTTATATTGAGAACTGAATGCAAATTAAAAATGTTGTAGTCAAATATTTACTTACCCTATTGGTTTCGCTCAACTGAAAAAAAATGAGAAAAAAAATTAAAATGTTGTATCAGTCCGTAATAGTAATAATTATATAAAGAATTTATTTTTAAGCCTCATTGATGAAAGTATTAAAATATTTGTACAGATGTCCTCAACTCATGATATAGTCATAAAAAAAAACTAAAAATTATAGACTGGGATTCGAACCTTGACCCTCATTGTTGCGTATCCGCGTGGGCCTTTAGTAGAAAATCAATGCATATATAATTACACTTAGGTCATCCAACAAACTGAATAGTACCTATAAAATACCAACAGTTTTATCCAGCAGATATAATGTTATCCATAGTTATGCACAGTGCAACTTTTACTTTTATAAGCAGAATATAGTACCCTTAAATATTTGGCCAGAATCGTGTTAGTTAGTTTTATAGATTTATTTCACATTTTGAAATTGTTTGCTTTCAATTGGTTACTCAGAGTTTTATCATCGCCGCTGATGAATATATATATATATATATATATACCGTTTGGTTGCGTTGATCGAATTTTAGAGTTGTGCGTACTCGTATCAAATGAGTCTAATTAAGATGCATATATATATATATATTACTATATAGTTAATTGTATTTTTGGTATTCAAGTTCGATAGCTTATGCAAGAAACAGTTAAAATCGCTTATACCATTTGTTATTGTTATAAACATTAATTTATTTTTATTTCACATACGATTTATATGTACTATGTATAATAATGTTGTGCTTTAGTTTGTTTTTTACAGTGTACCAAGTTTATGTTTCTATTATGTAGATTATCATATAAGATATTTTTTTTGTTTTTCTTTTACTTTTCGTTATATTTTTTGTTTCGTTTTTTTTTTTGTTTTTTGTTTTTCTTAATTACCACAACAAGCGTTTCCAGTTTTCTTATTTGATTTACTAACAATAACTATTTATATACTTATTAAACAGTCGCATTCCGAGTTTCGATTTTGAATTAATGATTCATCTCATTGGAGAAGACTTTAAAGTTTCTTCTATGCGAAATTGAGTCGAATTCGAAGCTGAGAACGCGACTGCGTATTCGAAATGGATTACCAATTTGTAAATAGTTGAAGATTTATACAGAGACTATATGCATATTTAAGCTATTAATACTCGTTTGGTAATTTTACATATCCGTTAGTTAGAGAGCGTTATATAGTACCTTTATTTGTTGGGACAATTCGGTAATTGGGAATGGGGAAATTTCGGTCTGGGTTCAGAAATTGCAACTGTGCTATTTGTGTGTGTGTGTGTGTGTGTGAGTGTGTTTGTGTTTCGCTGTAAATAATTTTTAAATTTTATAAATTTACTTTTCGTTAGTTTCATACACATACGCAAAATGGCTGTATCGATATTTAATTTCCACTGATCTGTTTTATTTTTTTTTTTTCTTATTTTGTGTACACTTCATGCAAAAGAAGTAGTTAAAAACTGTTAAGTACATATAAAAAATATTATATATATATATTTTCGATACACTCATACATACATATTTACAAATACGTGTATGCAGGCTACTAGACAAAATGTAAATGGAAAAATAAATATATAAAAAAGAATCAGACGCATTTTCCAACAAACGTGCGTCTGATCAAAGCTATTTTTTTTTTAAACTCGTTTTTGTTATTATCGATTATATAATTTGTTAATCGCTGAAAGTAATGGAAAAACAAACCATGCAACAACGAGAGTTGAAATCTATATATTCATATTTTATTTATTAATATTTGTATTTTTTTTTATGTTTTATTTGTAATCGAAATTTAAACAGTCTGTGTGTAAGTGTCCATATATGTTTGTATGTGAGTATATTCAAATACTATTATTTTTCCCTATATTTTCATGTTCAATATTTAATTTTTTTTTCGTTTTTTTGTTTTTATTTATTTTTCGTGTTTACCCGTAATTGTAGTTGCAAATTTCAAATCATAAAGTACACATCACATTTTATTTATGGAGGAGGAGTCAAAGTCAAACCTATGGATCAAACAATTTTCTATATATCTATATATATATATTTCGAATGAAATAACCCAAAAAAAGAACCGCTGCTGTTTAATGGATTTCTCTTGTGTGCTTGTGTTTATATTGAGTATTAGTCTTGTTAAACGTTCGTCGATATATTTATGTATATTAAGTACATAATTATTTATGTATACTTGCGTAAGGTACAATATACAAACATGCATTGACATACACACATACACTACTACAACTGTATGTACGTATCTATGTATAAAGACAGAGACATTAGTTTTCTATAGCGGAAGTCGGGGTGATTTCAGTGTGTAAAGCTTTTTTCACAAATGCCGTCGTTTGAGTGTTTAATTTTTTTTTATCGAACGCAAAACTGAAATTAAAAAGAAATCAACTCAAAATTCGAGTAATGTATACAGTAAAAATGTAAATGAAATAAACCAACAAATAATATGTGTTTTACTCGAAATGGCCATAATTATGATTTTTGTTGTTTGTTTTTTTTTTTGTTTTGTGTTTTTTGTTTTGTTTTATTAATTGTTTTTAAGTTGCATTTTGTTTCCATTTATTATCGCTTGCTCTTACAATGCTAGTTTACACACTAAAGAAAGTACATCTACGTATATTAATTGTATTTTATTATTATTATATATATATTATAATTTTTCGCATGTTTTGGATTTAAAATATTTACTCATCGTATCAGAATGCACAAGCATTGAATTCTGCTCTCGCACGTTACAGTTACAATTAAAGTTACAATTAAAAGTATTACCTTGTATAAAAATAATAATAATAACTTTAATAATAGCATACATTAATAGTGTTTTCTGTGTGTGTGTGTGGTGGTGTGAGTGTGAGTGTGTGCCTGTGTTTATGTTGACATCGATCACTAATCATTATAGTAATCGCAACTTCCTCTTTCTACCTCACTGTCTCTTCTTTATATTTTGCTCGCTTCCTTTCGTTTTTGTATTTCATAGTTAAAATAACTAAATGTAGTTTAATGGTTGTTACAGCATAAGTTAATTTAATTTACGTACATTGAAAGATGTTGCTTCTTCTGCAACATCCTCAAATATATATATATTCATATATATAATTTGTTATCTTCTGTTTTTTTGTTAACGCACGCTGCCAACGCCAATCGGCTGGGCGTGGCAGCATTGCTAAAGCGCGTGGTTCTGAAACGGCATCAGCTGAAAGCTAACTTGCCAAATGTTCATCTGTGTCTGTGTGTCTGTGTGTGTGTGTGTGTGTGTGTGTGAGGTGTTGAGATACCAACTAACATTATTTTTATATTACTAAACATATTAATTAGCATTATCATTCAAAATTATTATCAAATATGTACAGTTTGCTATTTAACACATGAGTTGTTGTTGTTTATAGTTTCTTTTATCAGTTTATAGTTCGGTTTAGTTAAGTTGGTTTGCTTGGCTGGCTGGTTGGTTGCTTGCTAGCCCAGTGCGGGGCTGAGCACTACTATTATTATTATTTAATTTAATATTAATTTGTAGGCTTTAGGGTTAGGCGATCTTGAAAATAAGATCTGAATCGTTACACACATATCTAAAATTAAGCGAACTTTTGTTATTGGTGGCTTTTCATTATCGTTTTATACACAAGTGTTCTTCTTTATCTTAAGGTTCAGTTTTGTATGTATGCAAGTTTAAGCAACTATAGCAAACAAATTACAAATTACATAATAATCATAAGAGTTACTAAATCATAACGCCCAGCCCCTATCCCCCCCCCAACGATCTTTCTCTATACTTCTTACCCAGCCTATCCCAATCGTACGCCCCACAATCGAAATATTTTACAAGAATTTGGAAATCCTTTCAGGGGGTTTCTTGAGGCAGGCTCTCACAAGTTTTATATTCACACCGAATATTTTTGTTACTTTTTTTCGTTTTTTTGTTGTTTTAGGTATTTTGTATATATGCATATGAAATTCTATATATAATCTATATATGTATTTAACTGCAGCAGCAGTTGCTCGTCGCCGTGCCGTCTAGGCAGACGTCTGCTTGCCCAGCTTGACCAGGCACAGCGCACAGCAGCACTGCGGCGGCTGCAACAGTTGCCCAAGGGCCAGCATTAACGGACTCGATCCCGCTGCGACAGCCGACGTGGCCAGGCTGAGCGAGGTGCCACTGGGCAGATTCAGAGCACAACAACCTCCACTTGGAGCCATTGGATGTTAGCTGCCGTCCGCGTCTCATCTGTTGATCGTCGGCGTCGCGTTCACGTTGCTCGTTGTTGCACTCACTACTCCTCCCCCGCCTCCTCCTGTTCCACTGCCGTTGTTGTTGTTGTTGCTGCTGTTGCTACTGTTTCCGTTGTTGTTGTTGTTGCTGCTGTTATTATTATTGTTGTTGTTATTATTGTTGCTATTACTGTTGTTGTTGTTGTTATTATTAGTGCTGGTGGGCAGCACAACGCCGCCATTGTTGGCACTGGCAATCACCTGTTCAACGGTCAGCTGCGCCTTGCCCACATCCTTGGCAATGGCGTCCGCTGAGCCCACATTGTTGGCATTGCTGGTGACCAGCTGGCGAATAGTGGTCGGCGTGCCCGCTCCTCCCCCAGTGCTGTTAACCGTGGTGCCCAGCGGCAGCGTGCGCGTCAGAATGGCCGAGTTGTTGAGACGGCTGCGCAGCACCTGCTGCAGTCCGGCGGGTCCAAGCTGCATCTGCATCTGGCCGCTGTTGTTCTTATGCAACGGCTTCACGTTCAGCACGCTCGTGTAGACCACACGCTTGTCACCCGCCGTGACCGGCACCTGCACCTGACCACCACTCGTCTTGAGTTTCTGGTGCTGCTGCTGATGCTGTTGGATGCCGGCAGGCAGCGGTGCGCCAGTCTTATTCAACACCACCGTGGTGGCGCCCAGCTGCTGCGACGCTTGGCTGACCAGCGAGTCCGTGGCATTCGCTGTTGCCGCGCTGCTGACAAAGTTCAGCTTAACGTTGGCATTCGACAACTCCTTGTAGTGGAGCTTTTGCTGGCCCGCGTTGCTGGCAGCCACCGCCGCTTGCAGCTCGCTGGCCGTGGCAATGGTGAAGTTGCCGCCGCCGCCTCCGCTGCTGTTGCTGCTCGTCAGGAAGATCTTGTTGGCCTGCTGCGGTGCCGCCTGTGAGGTGATAATGGCCGTCGTCGGCTGCAGGCTGTAGTTGTGATTGGCCGCAATGGCCGCTGCCGAATTGGGCTTCTGCTGCTGTTGCTGCTGGCCCGTCTGCTGCTGCAAATTGAGGTCCGACACCAGCAACGGAAACTGCGCCATTTTTATCACCTTGCTGAACTTTTGCAGCTGTTGTTGCTGCTGCTGTTGTTGTTGCTGTTGTTGTTGTTGCAGATGCTGTTGTTGCAATGCATCTCCGCCCTCCTGCAGGCTGAGCTGTTCACCAGCTCCGCTGGCCACCAGCTCGTCCTCTTGCTGCACCAACTGCTGCAGCTGCTGCTTCGTTAGCTGGATCTGCTGCTGCGCCACAGCCTGCTGCCCCACCTTACGCTGCGAGAATTTGCGGTTCAGCAACAGCTTGTTAATATCTGCAAAAGCAAAACCAATATAATTAATCGATTTTTATCGATATTCATAAAACGGGACGAAATATCAAGTAACATCATTTTTAACTGTGTCCATAATTCAGGTCTTTCACTCTTGCTGTTTTCATAATCGATGCGTTCATACAGAAGCAATAATGGACAGACGGACATGGCAAATTCGCCTTAGCTTATCGTTCTGATCAAAAATTTCGAGCAATCTTACAACTTTGTTCTACATGTCAAATATATATACGATAAACACACATGTTTAAAACAATTCATTCTTTAAATATCATTTGATAAGCAATTACTCTAGAATTCCTTTTTTTTTTTTGTTATTATCCTCATTTGTATCTGTCATATCTCCAATTTTGCTGCCGGCTTTTTAATTGTGATTCTGACCACAATTTTGCCGTCATAATGAAAATCTACAAGGATATCTTTACCGGGGATGAGATGTTCACAGATACGTATAAAATGAAGTTGGTCGATGATGTTATCTATGAGGTCTATGGAAAGCTGATCAGCCGTAATCAAAACGATATCGTTCTGTCTGGTGCCAACCCATCTGCCGAAGAGGCCGATGAGGGAATCGATGCAGCTGTGGAATCTGGCGTTGATGTTGTATTGAACCATCGACTGCAGGAATCCTTTGCTTTCACCGACAAAAAATCGTTCACTATCTATTTAAAGGATTATATGAAGAAGGTGATCGATCATCTTCAGGAGAACGCTCCTGATCAAGTTGATGTGCTCAAGACTAACATGAACAAAGCGGTCAAGGACATTCTAGGACGATTCAAGGAATTGCAGTTCTTTATTGGCGAGTCCATGGACGTCGATGGTATGGTCGCCATGTGCGAATACCGAGAAATAGATGGCGAACACGTTCCAGTTTTTATGTTCTTTAAGCACGGTCTCCAAGAGGAAAAATGCTGAAGTCTATGTTAATTTTGCATTATTATTTGAAATGCGGCAAACCTCGATGTATTGCATAAAATTAATTAATAAAATCGAATAGTAGATCGTTGGTGCAAGTATTTAAGGATATTCATTTTGATTGGTTCATTTATAAAAAATACTTTTCAAAAATATTAAAGAGTTCATCTAGCAAAACCTTCCAAGGCACTAAACGATTTGTTTCAACCTAAAGATTGGTCCACCCTATAAGTATGCTAAGCAATTAAACGATCCGAAATCGAACTTGTAACATCAGTAATTATAAGAATATATGCTATAGTAATCTATAATATACACGATTGCTTTGAATAATAACATTGAGTTTATCTATATACAAAAATTACTAAATTAATACGTAACATAAAAGCCCAAAAAGGTATGCTATAGAATTATTACACAAAGTGCTGAGGCTCATAAAAAATAGAAGCCAAAAATATATATAAATATAAAAACTCTCGTTTATACTCAATAATCAGATCAGCATAACAACTAGAGTTAAATAACTCGTTGATTTTATTTTGTTGTATTCATGATCTATTCTGTGTACACTCAACAAAATTGTATTTTTCTAAACATTTTTAACAATCATGATTTGAAGAGCAACTGAATTTGAGGGAATACAGATCGTTAAAGGTTTTAATGTTTTTCCTCTTAGCAGACAGGTTGAACAATTTTATAGTAAATTTGAGTGGCTATCTAAGCCCTGGCAACAAAGAGTTGGATTGGCTCAATCCTTTTTTTATCGTCCTTTTTTCAAGTTCCGACAACCTTTCAACTTTCAATACTGGAGCTTTCACTCTCTTCGGGAGTTTTACTATATTTACAACCTATGAAAAAAGTTCTCTGAAAAATGTTTAATTGCACTGCGAGTAAAATAAAACAAACTGTTGACTCACCTGTGTTTTCGGGTCCGTTTAGCTGCCGCTTCTGCGTGGCGCGACTCGTCCACAGGATCTTGTTACCCACGGCCGTTGGCGATTCGGATGTGGTGCTGGAGAGCACCGCTGTGGTTGCCACTGCTGTGTTGGTGCCGCTCACCTGTCGCCAAACAATTGGCTGCTGCTGTTGCTGTACAAGTTGCTGCTGTTGTTGTTGTTGCTGCTGGTGGGCGTTATTGTTGCGCGTGGGCGTGGTCACGATCAAAGGCGTGCCGGTCGTTGTCTGCTGCTGAAGCTGCTGCTGCTGCTGAATACCGGAAATGCTGTGCACAGCCAACTGCTGACCGCTGGCCGTATTGATAATGTTAACGCTTGAGGGCGCCGAGGCGGGCGAGGAGCTGTCGTCGTTCTGCAGCTTCACGTTCGAGAGCGTGATAACTGTATTGGGTCCAATGGAGGCGCTGCCACCACCGCTGCTCTTCTGTATGGCATAGGTGACCTTCTGGGCACCCACTTGTGCGGCCGCCGTCACAATCTCGCCGCTGCTGGTCGTGTATATCATATGGTTGCCACTGCGCGAGGTGACAATGCTCTGCGAGGAGATCACAGCCGGTGCACCGCCAATTTCCCGCTGCATTTGGAATACCAACTGCTGTGTTTGGGGCTGCTGTTGCTGCACCTGCTGCTGCTGCTGTTGCTGTTGTTGTTGCTGCTGCTGTTGCTGGGGTGTTGCTTGTCTCTGTTGCACGGTGACATTGCGAAGCTGCGCCTGCGCCAGCTGATGCTGCAGCTGCTGCTGCTGCGGTGTCAACGTCGGTAACGTCGGCAATGGACTGCTGCCCGTGTGCGGCGTTATTGTCACAATGTCGCCCACGGCTGTGCCGCTGCTCACAAACTCTGTCCTCGCGATCAGCTGTGTGGCAGCTGGCGCCGCGCTGGCTGCAAATTGATTCAGCAGCTGCTGCGTAACAGCCACCTGCGAAGGCTTCTGCTGCTGCTGTTGTTGCTGCTGCTGTTGTTGTTGTTGTTGTTGCTGCTGTGTGGTAATTTGGGCGGGTATGTTAAGCAGATGCGGTGCTGCAGTGCTGGCCACCAATGGCGCTGATGTTGGCGTTGGCACTGGTGTTGGTGCGAGAACAACTGTTGGAGCTGGAACTGGAACTACTGGAGCTGGAACCGCTGGCGCTATATTGGCGTGCGAGGCTGTTGTTAAGGTAAGTGCCGCTGCTTGCGCAAGCGGTGTCGGCGGCGTTGGCGTCGCTTCCGCTGGCTCCTCTTTGATGGGCAACATTATCTCTGGCGGAGGAGCATCGGACAATGTCTGCGGCGACTCCTGTCTGACTGGTGGTGCTTGGCTAAAGAAGGACGAATGGTGTTCGGCCGTCGTAAAGCTGGAGCTACCTAGCGGCGCGATCGGACCTCGGTTGTTGGCACGATTTCGTGCAGTGCGCTTCAGATCGGAGGCGGGGACCGTTTTGCAGTCGAGCAGATTGTCGGCGTTCTCGACCTCATCGACGGCCGCCTCGCCGTCGAGGATACCGTTCCAGAAGCTAGTGGCCTGATTGAGCGCCTTGGGATCATCCATGCTGCACTCCTGCAATATGTTGACCAGCATGTGCTCATCGCCCAGCAGGTTGTTGATGTCGTTGAGCGAATCACCGCCGCTGAGATTAAACTCCAAAGCAGAGCCCGATCCCAAGCCCGAACCGGAGTCGGAGCAGTCGCCATTGGCGTTATCGGGACTTCCGTTGCTGCTGCCGCGCGCGTAGTCCAGCGCGTATGCGGTCTGCAGCAGCTGCGCATCCGCATCGAGATCCGTATACTTGAAGGCGCTGCTCGTAAAGTGCGCCTCGGCAGCGGCGTCGTCATCGTCACTGCACTTGCCCAAACGGCTCAGCTCGACACTAATCGGCGTGTCCTGTGTCCAGTCAACTACGGCGGCGTCGCAGAGTTTGCCATTGTCCTCCGCCTCGTGGTTGCTGTCCGACAGCTCGTCCGTGGGCGTCTTGGGCCGGAAGTGCAGCCAATCGCGCCTGATCTCCGACAGCAGCTCATTGCAGATATCTAGCCGCTGGCTGGACGTCGGCGATAGCCCACCCATATAGTCATAGGTCTCGCTGTCGTCCTCCATTGGCGACGCGGTCGCATCTCCCGCAGCTTCAATGTGCAGTTGCTTATTGTGCAGACGAATGACGTCGGGCATCTGGTTGAAACAACGCGTCTGGCTCGCCTGCTGTTGTTTCTCCTCCTGCTTCTGACGTTTCTGCTGTTGTGCCTGCAGCTCCTTCTTAACCGCTGTATGCCGTATAATGCTGCTAAGCTGAGCCAGATTCACGTCGTCCTCGGCCTCATCGTCGTCCATCAAGTCCTGCTGCTGCTGCTGCTGGTTTTGCATGGACGCTGCTGTGCGTATGCTGCTGAGCGGCTCATTGGAATCATCCGCATCGATTAGTTCGCGCTTTATCGTCCTTGCAACTTCCTCGATCGTTGTGCTTGCAGAACCAATTGCCGTTGTTGTTGTTGTTGCTGCTGCTGCCGCTTCGGCAGCGCGCGCTGCAGCTGCTGCTGCCGAGGTAGAGGCCACCGGCTGCTCATTCAGAGGTGTCCCATCATCTGCGACCGCATCCGTCTCCTCCACTTTTATCACATTGAATTTTTCGCTAATGCTAACATTCTTATTCATATTACTACTACTACTACTACTATTGTTGTTGTTGTTGTTGTTGTTATTAAACACGGTGTTGTTGTTATTATTATTATTGGAACGGTGGTGCTGATGATTAGCGTGGCGTGTCTGCTCCATTGGCTCATCGCAGTTCTCCTGCTTCAGCTCCAGCTCTTGCTGAGGCTGCTTCTCCAAATTTACCGCGTTCGCATCCGTCGACGCTTCTGTTTGAACTTGAGCTGCCGCTATCGCCGACGTCGTCGTCGCCTGCAGGGCCAGCGCCAAACGTTGCAAATACGCCCTGGGCAGTGGACGCAGGGGCTGCACACCCTCGTCCATGCCAGCGCCTTCCTCGCTCTCAATGGTTGCGCTCTTAAGACGTTTTGCAGCATTTTGTTCGCGCAGTTGCTGCTTTTTGCGACGCAACCGACGCCGCTTCATGCGCATATCGTGTGGACTTTGTTGCAGCGTCACCGCCGAACTGTAGGCGCTGAGGCGTGACACGTTTTCATCCTCTGTGCACAGCTCATCCTCTCCCTCATCGTCGTCTTCCTCCTTGGGAAGCACCTGCTCACTCGCCGGCTCAACCTTGAGAAGCACCTCGGGTGCTGCGCTGCCGTCTGCAGTTGGAACCTTGCATGTGGGCAGATCAACTACTGTGGGCGGGGAGCTGGGCTTGGGGAGCAGCTGTTGATTCTGATGCTTCAGCGGCTTTCCACTCTTTACCACACTCTCCAGCACCGTATAGTCCAACTGAGACCACAAATCGTCGTAACGGCTGCTCGCTCGATCAAGCAGCACGCGACCGCCGCGCCCCAGACGCCGGCGCGCAAATCCAATGCAGCGTGGCCTACAAAATGGGCGAGTTAACAATTTGATAATATAAACATAATAAATTACAACGCACCTGGGATAGTTGATGGAGGTTAGCGTATAACGGTATTTAGCCTCAGCCTCAATGGCCGCACCGGGCGGCACCTCCTCCTCGGCATTCTCATCGGGCGATTCCCACGGCCAGCGTCCTTCGTGAACTCCACGCGTCTGCGGCAATGAAAATAATAAACGAAGAATTGAATTTAGATAAAGCCACCAAATTTGGCGGTTAAACTACAGATAAATTCTTCAAAAGATCGAACCAGACCAATAACGCCCACTTTTGCACCAAAAAACTACCTTTTAAGAGCACTGCGTTTTGGTGATAATAATAGTAAAGCAAATAAAAACGAGTATTAGGCAGTCGGTTGCACCCGTCTACAATAATAATAATTGCAGCTATAAATTTGTGACACCAACGCTTATCATATTTTATTTTAACAGTTTCGTTACCTTTTCTTATCATATAACATATAACCAAAATTTATTTTTATAAAAGCTATCTGTTGTAGCGAACAATAAAAAAACTCTGCTAACAATTTATATTTTTTTTTATTATTATTATATTATTTAATTTAAAAGGTCTTCTGTCAAATATTCTTAAAGAACCCTTATCTTTAAATACGTGAAAACTTAAGCAGCAAAAAGCGAACATTTGACCAAATTTTTTAGTGCCACAAATTTCTCACATTTATAACAATAACTGGAGGTATCGGGTATCGAGGCACATCCTGCCACAAAAACAGACCCAAACACTTTGTGTAAATTAATTTTTGTTTGTTTTGTGAAAACAAAACTCATCATCAATTTAAAGGGTCAACAAGTTAAGCAGCCGTAATGGTTACAAACTAAACAGTGCTATCACACTATAAAATTGTTTTTTTTATATAAATGGTGATTACATTTTTTCTCAGCATTATACAAATTTCGGAGATCACTATACTGTTTAATAACCCCCACATGAGTGCGGTTATATGGATAACATTTTTAAAAAGAGATAGCATAGCATAGTATAAAGATATATTTGTTTTCACTAGGAGATAAGAAAAAGAAGGCTCCAGTCGCCAAATACCCTGTACTTTACGATCTGCCTTTATTTCAACCCCATTACACATATCTGCTGCAGCTAATCGGTCACTATGAATTATGATTCAACGAGTAATTTATGGGTGGGAGCCAGCGCCGCCATCTGTTGCTATCCATTAAAAAACCATAGCTTAAAGGGTTTGTAAGCAGGCCAACTAGCCGCGGAGTTTAGTTCTGAAGGGCAGCACTTTACCACACTATATACCAGGTAGAGGAAATCTGCACAACTTTTAGCTTAAACGACGTGACTGTGTCCTGCTATGCGGTACCAATTACTACAACAACAACTTTATATGCAGGTACCTACTCGTGACCGTGCCGTTCATAGAAAATCCCTAATCGTCCGACACTGCTGCTGATCACTCAGACTTTCGCAAACCAGGAATGCACCTGGATAAGCTGCAATAAAACATTGCGTCCCGAACTAAAGGTATTAGAGTTGGCTTAAGTGCCAGCAGGATAGCTAATTTGATGAGATCGTCATAAACCGACTTATGGAAAATTTATTCAAAAATTATTCAAAAAGTTGAACGTTTGTATTACTTAAATAAATGTAAGTAGACGAGTTAGTTACCGATCAGTCAGAACAAACAGTCGAAAATATATAAGTTTAAGTTGTTTTGCATACTTTGAAATTCGAATGAAGTCTTGATTTAAATAATTAACATTCGTTAGGAAAAATATTTGTCAAGAAAATCAAAGATTCCCGTGATGTTTTATCAAATTATTCATAATTCAGCTCTGAGTTCAAGGTTATGACTAAGCTAAAGTCGAGTTAAGTGAGAGCATACATAAGTATATTGACGTATATAGCCCCATTGTAAAAATATCGACGCATAAACGATATTCTTGCAATTATATCTGCTTACCCGCAAGTAATTACAGCTGGGCTTGCGTCTAAATGCAAACGGCGCTTCCTCCTCGCTTTCAGAGCCCATCTTATTGCCATTGTGGGCGCCGGCACCGAGGTAATCCTCCTCCTCGCTGTCAACATTTGACTCGTTGGCTGCTGGCGAAGCGCTTTGCCGATGCAGGTGATGCAGATGAGACAGATGCGCAGGCGAGACGCCAGACGCTGAAGACGCCAAGCCCATGCCCGGCAAATACTGTTGTTGCTGCTGCTGTTGTTGCTGCTGCTGATGTTGCTGCTGCTGTAGTTGCTTCTCCCGCGGCAGTTTGTGTTTGCGTTTTTTATACGGACGTTTCTCCTTCCGACTGCTACTCCCGTTGCCACTTCCGGCGCTGATGCCCTCTGCAAATTAAACAACATAATCAGTAATGATTTTGGATGTATTCGCACAGCACTTACCCATTGCCAGACTCGATGTGTTCAGGTACTGCGACGCCTGCGCATAAACGGCCGTGTTGTTGTTGCCCCCAGTTGCTAAAATAGCCGGTGTTAGCACACCACCGGCGGCCAACAGAGCACCCGTAGCTGTCGTGCCGGTTGCCGTTGCGCCTTGTGAGTATTGATTCGTATACAATGAATTGTACACGGGTCTGCAAAAGGTGTTGTTAAAGTGTTTAATTTTGATTATAATTCGATCATAGATAGTAGCAATAAAATTGAGTTTCTAATCAATATATACAAATTTTAAATAAGAACAATCAGTTTTTAACACAAAAAATGATTGAATGCTTAAAATAATAATGATATTGATATTAAGATTATACGCACCTCGAGTTCTTGTATTGGGCATTAAGTTCCGAATAGACAGCACCGTTGAAGTCGCGCATTTCAACACGTTTCTCAAAGATGTTGACCGTCATCTTGAGGTGATCGCGCTTTGTCTCCTCACGTCGCCGGACCATCTCCAAAATGGTTGTCGCACGTTGCAGATCGCGTCTGTAATAAGTAACAAAGGGCAATGGGTTAGAAATCGAAAACAAAAGATGGCTCGATTACTTACCGCAACTTAAGCATTTTCTCGTAGGAGGCTTCATCGTTTTTGCGATTCTTTCGCGTTTGCATTTTCTCGGTGCGCCGTCGAAAAGCCAGATAGGGATTATTGGAGCTAGCACCCGGTCGGCTCTCCGTCTTGACGGTGAGTATCAGAGGATGTTGCTGTTGTTCAAGAGGAGAGATCAGAAATCAGTAAGAGAAACTTTACTGAGTGTTCGCATCCTACCATCTTGAGGCGCTTGTTTAGCCAGTAGTCGTACACTGATATGCTAGTCTCGTCGTCCTGATTCAGCAACGTTTTAGCCTCATTGAGCGTAACGACTGTTTGCCCGGAGCTTTTTTCTAGCCGATCCATCATTTGTTCGAACTTGAGCTCGGTCAACTGCAGGCGCTGCTGCTGGGTCAGCCAATCCTCATCCGCGCTATCCACGTCATAGTCCGGCACCTCGGTGTCCAAGCCCAGAGCTGTAAAACGTCAATTGAGAACGATTAGGAATTGAAATCCAATATAATTGGGCGAATTCAAAGAGCACTTACGCTGCATGTGAATCATTTGGCGAGGCATTTTATAGTCCGGCGGATAGTATGCATCGTAAAATGGCTGATCCGTTTGCAGCACCTCGGGCGTTGGTATAATTAGTCCCGTGCAAATAGCGCGCTGCAGATGATGCTCCTGTATGAATGGAAATGAGTTTTAGCAAATCGATTCAATACGAATTTATTTTTGGATAGGTCCTTTAGAAACAAAACGTTCACCACCGACTTGAACAACTCACCGACTCTTCCTCCTTTTCCATGCCACTGGGCATTTGTGGCACCGCGCGATTAATGGCCGAATACTCTGGCAAGTCGGGCAGCTCCTCCGCCAAATAGATGGGCATCTGCTTGGACGGGTCCAAGTGACGTGCTCTAAACGACAGTTTCGACATTTTGTGGCTGTGTTTGATGTTGTTGGGTGTTGGATGTTGTATGGTTTTTGTATGGAACGTTTTGCTGCTTAGTGTGTGGAATTATTTGTTGTTATTTTGTTTGATAATTTGCTGTTTCTTGTTGTTGTTGTAGGTGATGGTGAGAGTGGCTTCTAAGTTGCTATTGATGCTATGCAATGGCAACTGCTAATGGCTGAACCTGCAACGATCAGTGGCAACGGCGGATTCCTACACCAGCTATTTGTTTTCTCCGCTTCTGTTGTGGTTGCTGCCTTCTTACACGAGCCTTTCAACAGTTTCGTTGTTCTTGTTTTTGCTGCAGCTACTGTTGTTGTTAGCCTCGCAAATGAAGCGTCTATGGATGGAGGAGATATGCTGCTCTCAAGCGTATGTAACGACGTCAACGTTAACGCCAAACGAGTCTTATTTGTTGCTGTTGTTGTTGTTGATGTTGTAGGGCGCAGCACCGGCTGCTCTACCTGCGCCTCCGACTGAGCACCGGGGCTGCGGTGGCAATGGCTGCTGTGCCAGCTAATATACGCAGCCCCTGTGCCCGTTTCCGTGACCGTACCCACGTCCCGGCTCCGGTTGCTGCTTTCGGCTTTTCTGTTGGAACGCCGCTTGACGACGGCCACTGCAGTCGCTACTGCTGTGTACAAAGGCGCGTCCAACGTAACTGTTGGTTCAGTTCCTGTTATTCCTGGCGAGCCGCTTCGTCTGCTGCTGTTGCTGCTACTGAAGTTGCTGCTGCTGCTGCTGCTGCTTCTGCCGTCGTCGTCCACTGCCTCTGCTGCCGTCTGCTGCTGTCTTTGCTCGTTGAATGCGAACAGCGCTGAGAGCAACAACAGGGCCAAAGAGATTAGTTTATTGCAATTACGACGACAACGCAGTGGTAGCAACAACAATAACGAGTACAGCAATTGTGTCGACGACATTTTTCACGTTGAAATCGAAAAAATTATGTGAATTGGCATAATTACGTTGATCAAATTTGCACATTTCAGTTCATCTTTATTCTTAATAATGTTTGTTTGTTGTTTGTATTATTGACTCCCAGTTGCGTTTTGTTGTGTTCTTGGTATTTCTGTTCTGTTAGTTGCTGCAGCTGATAAAAATCTGCAAAATAACAACAAAACAAGTAA
Source organism: Drosophila melanica (assembly GCA_004143765.1). Classification (NCBI taxonomy): domain Eukaryota; kingdom Metazoa; phylum Arthropoda; class Insecta; order Diptera; family Drosophilidae; genus Drosophila; species Drosophila melanica. Next base: position 44,372 of record SCDT01000269.1, read on the forward strand.
GTAAACAAGCCACATACACTCACGCACATACACACACACTCACACAAACATACAGTCAAACGAAACTGATAAAATAAAAAGCGCGCGCGGGAAAACTTTTTTAAACCAAATTTTCAATTCAACTGCACAACACAAAAAATACACATGCCCTTCATCCCGCACACAATTCACAAATGCTCTCCCACAAAACACTCACAGACACATGCAAGCATAATTTTGTTATTGCCCGACTCTTTTGAGAACATGAGATCGTGAGTTTCTGGCTGATAAAACTGATGATTCATTTTCATTCCTGCACTTCAAATTTTTGTAGTGTATGAAATTAACAATTAAGAGTAGTAAACACGCTTAGAAAAAAAAATGCAAAATCATAGGAAGGCGAGATAGAAGAAGAAAAGCCGCGCCGCCGATGCGAGCGTAAAAAAGGCGGCATAAACAAACACACACGCGGCGAGTTCGCCCAAACAAACGCGGCGAATTTCACGAAGAAAAAACACGAAGCCTATCCGCAAAATACGACGAAAAAAAACTTGGCACTCTTCATGTGGGTTTTGTTTTCTGCAATTAATGGCCAAATCACTGATATATTCCAGCAGCGGTATTATCTATAGCATTTAAATAATTTTTTAACACACTTTACCGCGCTTTTCACACACCTGCGCGCACAATTTTGTTGATAATTCGTGGAAAAATTTACACAAATTTCACGAATTTTGCGTATAGCGTGGTTTTGCTGGAAGCAGTAATGGCGGCCAGAGCCGAAGACTAACGACGGCGCGTAGCATTTCCAGGCCGTGAATTAGTTGTAGGAAACGTCGGCGTGATATATAAGCGGCTTTGAAACGATAGCAATTTTTATGTACGCAATGGCATAACCAAGCAAGAAATGCATGCAAAATAAATAATTTGTGGCAACATATAAATTGTATTATTCTATAATAGCTTGGTACACAGAAAACTAACAAGTTATCGGTTGGTTGCGCAACGGCGTTAAAAACTAATAGCACGGCATGGAACTCTGTGACTCCGAAGCTTGCACTAGTACCGCCCTCTGGCGAGCTATACTTGAAAAAGAGGCAAGAGCAACGAAAACTTTTTTTTTCACAAACAAGAAAATCGATTTACATTTTTCACGCACATTCTTTTGCACTTTATTTGACTTTAATGCTTCAGAACTGCGTTGAAATCATGTACTTTCACTGTATTTTTGTTTTCCGCAGCGAAACAAGCAATAATTTTACCGTTTTGTCAACAAAAACGTATGAAATTGTTTTTCTTCTGCGGACACGTTTTTACTTAATGGCGGGCGGCCATCACGAATTGATACTAAAGTGTTTTCGGAGTTGAACGCTCGTCGTAATGCTGTGGAAATTATTTTGGGTAGCTCAAATTGTGTTGCATTTAATGAATTTGAATGGGGTTTCTGCTAAAGACTGTAGAATTAAATTCTAAATTGAAAGCATATAACTGGAGCATATGAAATCCACTGGATTTGTCCAAAAGTTGTTATTAAATTGTTTTGTATAACCAGCGGACAGCAAGTGCCAGCGGCTTAGTGATGTGATCAACACTAAATTAGCAATATATCGATAACAAAAATGTATTCGTTTAACAAATTCGTAGCCTCTCAACGAATTACTCACTTAACGAAATGTTCTTTAAAAATGTTTATTATAAACCCGAACTTAATCCCAAATATGCGAATAATGTAATAATTTGGTAAAATTAAGAAAATTGTATGTTGTTTACTTTTTGCGTTAGCTGTTGCGTTCCATCAGTATTATCTCCAGTGCTATATTAATAAGAAATATAAAATATACAAAAACAAAGTTTGGAAAAATGAGTGTCAAAAATTATTATAAAAATTGTTCAGTAGAAAAACTTTCTCAAGCCAATTTTGAACAAATTTTTAATTAGGTTTTACTCTAGCAAAATTACGTTCTGCATTTTTTCATCGATTTTAATTAAACTTACTGCTATAGAATAATAAAAGAAAACAGATTAATTAAAATAAACTTTATTTGCGCGTGTATATTTAATTAAAACCTCAGTCATATATCACATAAATTGCGTGTTATACATCCTCGACACCAACCATTATGTTTGTTATACAACAAAATTAAAGTTTAGATATTTAATAACCTAACCTATCTAATATAACAGAGCCGAAACATTTACTGGTACTTTTACAATTACTCTTTCATTAGGAGTCAGTAAAAAAAAATCGACAGCGCTACCAATTTATAAAATTTATCTTGTTCCGTTTATTTTACTAAACCATAAAAGAGAGAATTTGCCAGGGAAAATTGTTAATTCGGCCAGTTCTGTTAATTTAACATTAATACGAAGAAAAAGTCCTACCCATTTAAGTAACAGTACGAAAACAGGCGCTTACTGTTATGACGCACTTTTAATAGGCGCACAAACTGAACAGTGCTGCCAATAAATTTTTTTGAAATTAAGTCCCGCCTTGGGTATTGTAACTAAAAACCGATTGAAAAAATCCAAAGATGGCGCTGTACAATTTAATTATAAATTTATTAAATTGTACCTAAAACTATTCTCTCAGTCTTAAGGCAAGGTACGTGTCGCATCAAATTGCATTAGTCAACCACACAGAAGGGCCATTTGGAGACACTGATGTTTGACAGCTTATGTTATTTTTCAAAGCAGGTCTAGTCTCACAGTTGTAAGGTTATGTACGGCGCATGTTGTGTTGTATCAACTTGCTCTCGTCAAGGCCCAAAAAGTTACCTCGAGTTGCTATTAGCTCGATAGCAAGCAGGTTTTGCCAGGCTGAGTTTTATTTAAAAGTCGTGAATATTGTTGTACAGTTATGTATGTATATTGTGGTAACGCTTGTATCAAGTTGCTTTACTCAAGCACTCAAAAAGGTATTTTAAGAAAATAATGCTTGACAGCTTATATCTTTTTTACCTTACCATTGAGAGCATCAGATCCGCAAGGTCTCTTGCTCAGTGTTGTACACCCAATTCACAGCTGATGATAAACTAAAAAGGCTTAAAATATCTCTGTCATTGTCGGCACTGGCTCAAGCAGTTCTTGTAAATAATGAAATATATTGTTATACAAGTGGTTGTGTGTAATTGCTTACTATTAGGATACCCTCAAAAACGAGATATAACAGAATTTTGCAACAATCATAGCGATATGTTATTCTTTGTGCAGTTGTTATATGTACCAAATGTGTTCTAAATTACATTACTTACATAAATTGTTCGAAGATGGTATAAGTATTTAATTTACGTGTATCAAACACTTCCAAATTAAAACGATAAAATTCACATTCAATGCGTTTTATTTGTAAATAATGAAAAATATTTCATGGTATAATTTTTCAACCACTTTGCTTAAAATGTTTATTAGAATATTTGCGTTAGATGATTATTTTATTATGTGTTTAGGTACATTAATTGAAATTCATACATCAGAACAACTGTGATTTCTAACCAGCAGGGTACTTATAAAGTATACGTAGAATAAATTTAAGTTATGCCTTGGAAAACTCTTATACTGTAATATAATTGCTATTTAAATTTCGTGTAGAGTCTTGATCATTATTATGGATTTAAGAGCTGCTTCTGTTAATTAATATAATGTATTACATTCATAATGTTGAATACTAATAAAGAGCTTAATTAACTAAGAGTATCTCAAAGTCGTAAAAGTTTTAAGGCGTGAGCAACAAAAGTAAAACAAAAGCGTATTTATATACCTTAAAGTTTGATTGCTATAAAATGAATAAATAAAAAGCTTTTTGGTGTTCGAATAGCCCCTTAAAAGCATTTAAAAGCCTTAAAGCTCGTCTTCGTTTCTTGTTCTGTTGTTGGCCAGCTCTGGCTTCATAGTCGATTCTGGCATTGTTGTTGTTGTTGTTGCTGATGCTCAATTTGTCGTTGCTGTTGTTGTTGATGCTGATGCTGCAATTGCTGTTTCTGCTGTTGCTGCTGGTTTGATTACGCCGCAAGGACGTACACATTTTTTACATACAAAGGTGGCCGGCCCTGTGGCAGTATGCGCTGGCCTCATGACGCGCGTGACTTGCACGCACACACGCACACGCACAGCAGACACAGGGCCGAGCCGACAGGGCGCAGTTGCTCGGAAATGTGCGAGCGCAGACTGTCCACAATCGCAATCGTCAATTGCACCTCACACACACACACACATACACACCGCCTGCACATGTGCCTGTGCCTGTGCATGTGTGTGCATGTTGGTGTGGCAATTGTGGAGCAGCTGTCGCGCCATTGCGGCTACTGTCATGGTTTGCGATGGCGTACATGATGAAAAAATTTAAGTCAGACAGTGGTGGCGTATGTGAAAAAGCACCATAGCGTATTACGATACGATTACGGCAACGGTAAGGGGAGAGCGCGAGGCCGATTAAAACAGGGCGAGCAGCTGCGAAAGAGCTTTTTCGCCGATCCACGGCGAAAAAGCAATGCCGCCCACTACTGCGCCTGTGCAGCTGTCACACACTTCCAGATAGAAAGAGACAGAAAGCGACTGCTGCGTATGCATTGAGCGAAATGGAAAAACTGAGCGCAGGCCTTTGACTAGTATAGTATGCAAGTACAGTTATGTACCACAATATGCAAAATGCAATGTGTCTGGCGCATAGCTTGGTAAGTTGTTGTTGTGTATGTATGAATGAATGCATATGTATATGTATGTCGTTGTTACTGTGCTTATGGAAACCATACAAATCATAGCAAAAATCATGACAGAGGCGCAGCTTGCTCAGGCTTGTCTCAGGATTTGAAAAATGGCGTTTCTGAATGAACACAACTAAAACAAAAACAAAAAGGATACGTTTAAGGAAATGTTGGTTTTTCGCAAGTTCGTTTTTGTTTGGTTTTCTTTTACAATATTCAACAACCAATACCAATATTCTTTTAATGATAACTGCTATATTGGTAAAGTCTTTGATATTAATTTAGTGCTTTTTGTATTGTGAGGAATTTATGGTATTATGGCCTAATATGGCAAAAGAGAAGAACGGTAGCCTTTAAAGTGGCATATGTTGCCACTATTGATAAATATTGAATTGGAAACGCGCCTAGTATAGTAAAAATTTATGTTAAATTTATGAGAACTGTGCTGGTTTTATGGCTAAGACTGAACTGGATTGTGCTTGTAGATCAGTTTTGTGGCATTGTCTGTTAAGGTTGGTTTATTGAGTGGTTAGATATGCACTTGAAACTTAAGAAGCGGATCGAACATTCTCAATACCTACATCTGTGGTCTTGAAAAGATTGCAGCTATATAAGATGTATATGTACATTGATGATAACTCAACCAGAGGGCCTCTTTTATGTACATCCTCTCCTATCGTAACTAGTAACGAGTGCATATCTCGTGTGGAACGTGTGGGTTATTTATTTATTTGTGTGTTGTTGCTTTAACTAAACTACGAAAGTGTCTAATAGAGTTCTATGTTTGTGGCAAGTATATTATTAGTAAAAAGATTGATAAAGAAAAGAGAGATTTTAGAGTAGACTTAATCAGATAGAAATATGTATATAGATAAAGATAGAAATAGAGAGAGAGAAAGATATGGCGAGAGGGAAATTGAGTTTCAGAGAGATGGTTTAACTACAAAAAGTACTAAACTAAAATGATATTTTTCTCTTTGCACTACAAATCTGTGTTTTTTTTGGGTGATTCCATTTCTTGTAATTGATGCAAATAAATTTGATTTTATTAATTTGTTAAAAACTTTGAAACGCATTAACTTTCAATCAAATACTGGTTATAAGAATATTGTTCACATTCACAAACCAAAATTGGTTAAATAGTATATATTTATGTATATGTATATTGTATGTATATAGTCAAATGAACCAACATACCACAAAACAAAAGTCAACACAACTAAAAATGAACTATAAACAGAAAAGAAAATAAAGCCATATCCGATTTGCCAATATATAGAACGAATACAGTTTCCAAATCGCTTGGATATGATGTTGGAATTGTGCATGTATCAACTAGGTAGGCCGAGCGTGTCCCCGTCGGATCCTAGTTTGGGGCCAATCAAAATAAGAGCTGGTGCATAACAGTACTTCGTGGAACTTACCTTGGGACGGGCTTTAGCGGTTAATGCGATCTAGCGGTTAATGGCTGAGCTACGGTATTTTATTAAAGAACATGCGCCACGCTTGGACGGAGATGAATTGTTGAATAACTTGAAAGCATGTTCCGATGTTGGTTTGTTGTTGTTGTTGTTGTTGTTTTTTTACAAGAATAATTAGTATAGCAAGTTAGTAACTAAGCCAGCACTAAAGTATATTACAGATGGAAGGTGCAGTTGAGTAAGTTGATTCAGGTGATTTAAGTAAAGTGAAAGTTTAAGTAAAGTACATAATAAGTATAGCAAATACGCATACATACATACATCAGCAGTATGTACGTACGTACGTATGTAGTAAAAATGTTTATTTCTGTTTAGCCAATTTTCTATTACATAAATCAAAATTCAAGTTATTTGTTTTGTTTACCTCTAAAATACAAATTCAACTCGTCATAATTATAATTATTATGTGTAAAGAAAGAATAAATCAAAATCTACATTTGACTAATGTATAATTACATAAATGATTTGAGGTTCGTTTTAAAACTATCACTAGCATGAATAACAACTAATAAGAGTAAGACAGTCGGCATGCCCGACTAAGCAACACCCTGTACACAGACTCTTCAAACCAAACCTGAAATTTCGATAAACAAGATCAGCTCAAGCGGACAATAAAACTAAATCATTTATGATACATGGCATAAAATCGGCAGAATGGATCTCTGAGACTGTGTATGCAGGGTCCTTTTTGTGGCTACTTACTGGCTAATTATCACTTGTTGAACGACAAACTGAGGACTATGAAATGAACGATCGATTCTTTATACAGTTCGATTAAGGAGCTAAGCGACTGCTTGGACATTTAGCTTGATTTGGTGTGGGTTGTTTTTATAGTATCTGTGATATGATTGGACATAGATCTTAGCCTAGTGATTAGGAATAAGAAGAAGTTCTCGACTTTGGAATAAACATGATGAGCAAAATTTCATTTGAGTTAATGCGGCAATTGACAAGCATTCTTCAGACTTGACCATTGCACAATACTTTTTGCATCTCCTTATCAGTTTTTCATAATTTCCATTGATTCCAATTCAGTTTGGGTACACTGGTATATATACAAAACGAAATTTATACATTTGCTTAAGTTGATGTGTCTGTGTGTGTGTGTGTGTATCCTATCCAAGTTAATTGTTAAGCTTAATTATGATACTTTGTATGTGGTATGATAAATGTGTAACTAATTCGATTGGGACTCTATAAATGTAAGTAACAAAATTTAAAGAAATGTAACTACAGATACGAGTACCTACTTAAGCGCTACATGCTTTAGCATTAACAACATGCATTTTAAATAGTTCATATTTTAATGTGTGGATCTTGTGTACCAAACATTCCGAGTACCAGTTATATGTATTTATGCTTCTGGCAGGTGCAACAAGCTCGCGATTTGAATCATTGGACTATGTTTTTTGTTTTGAATATGTTTATAAATATTAAGAGAGAGTCGTATGCAGCACTTCTTTATGTAGAAGTTTGTGTGCATCGGCATTCAGGGGTCCCTTTGGGGGGACGTCTTTTAAATGTGTGCAGTCAAAGATTCGATCTACTCGTAGAATAGTAATTATTCGATTAACAGTGTGCTTGCAGAACTAAAATCAGAACTTGACTACAAATCAATTTCAAGTTATGTGTTAATGTGTGTGTGTGTGTGTGTGTGTGTTGATTGTGTGTTACTCTATGTTCTTTTCAACGCTTCTCGCTTAACCCTGCACTGTCGATCTATCTGTGCACAAACTGAACTAGCAGTATTAGCCATGGCATTGTGATGATTATGAGTTGTTGATAACCGTTTGCGAATGAGTATAAACTTTTACTAGAATTGCACATATCTTCCTCACAAAAGCACATATGTCCATTGCCTGAACTTTCCATCATGCACACGTGATCGACCATGAATAAATTGATTTGTAACTGTGACGTACACATGCGTCGCACCACCTCGTACGCTGCAAGACAAGGACAAGTATAAAAGAATACACACATTGTTTGTTGTTTGCTCAAAAAGTAGCTCCGTCTCAGACGAAGGTGCTCTCTACACTCAGAGGAAAACCAAGCCAAGTACATGCTGACATAAGTATTAGATTATATTTTCGAAATGTAAGCAAAACATTTCATTTAATGTTTTTTCTCTGAGTGTATGCAATGAATTATCGATGCATATATTGAATGCCAAATAGACTCGGATGCGGCATGCTGGGGCACTCAGAACACCATTCGAGCGGGCTCTGCTCTTAATTGTACTCACGTGATCTCTGGTGTCGCACCATTTTCACACAGCAGCCGTTGCAGGTCATCAGCGGCGGCTGATCGCGCGGCAGGGCCGTGTAGTTGAAGGGGTCCTTGCAGCGCGCATCCGTCCAGGAGTCGCACTCGTAACAGTAAATTGAACGCGCTGCAGTATAAAGCACAATGCATATATTAGTTTCGAACACTAAAAAGTTTTTCATTGGATTCGCCGACTGCTTTGCTTAGACTACTCGACTAAGATGCAGCAAACCAAGTATCTACATCAATTTTACATATATATAAATATATAATTTTTAGACAAGCACAAAAGCATATTTGTTTTTCAACAATTTTGGATTTAAGCAGAGTGAAAAGCGATTACTAAAAACTTTAATCTACATGCTACAGGTGCTCTTTTAATAGTATTGAATAAACTTTATTCTTATAAGGCACTTTTTTAGTGGAGGCCTATAAAAATAAAATAAAATAAAATATACATGTAACAAGAAATTCTGGAACCAGGAAACCCTGAACATATAAAGTTATTCAGATATTTAAATTTAAATAAAACATGCATATTCTTATTCTAGATGTTCTAGATATTCTGAATTTTTTGACGTAACATAAATAATAATAAATAAAAGAAAAATGTTTGCTAAATAATTTTCATTATTAAATACAATCAAGGAAAACTTGCATGATCTACCACGAAGAAATACAATAAATATCAATAAATATTGATTCAAATTTTATATATATAATTTAACTACTTAACAAAAAACTGTATTTATTTATTGGGCTTATGAAAAGAATAGCGGGCCATTCAGAGAAATTAATAATAAATAGAAGTATTATATATCTTTCGATACGTGTTCTATAAACAAATAACCGTGTCAGATTCAATTATAATTTTACTTATAATAATATCTAAATTTTCTTTGTAAATACAGTAAATATTAAAGGTTTTTTTTTTAAATTAACGTAAGCTCTGCAATTAAGAAAGTGAAAGCACTGCTTGAAGGACATACAAGTCCTTACTAGGATAAGGAATGCTGCTTGGTTGTGTTCACGACATGCTTATATGTGCAATAAACATTAATTAAAGGCATACACACACTCATACACACAAACAGAGAAAATATGTAACAGTTAGAATAGTAGCAAAGTTGAAAAAGGAAAAGATGGCGTCATGAATTTCTTTCAATTCTCTTTTGAGCAAGTGGAAAATTCTTTTCTGTTGTTGCCACAGCTGCGGCAATGAAAACAAATACAAAAAAAAAGAAGGTCAATAAGGCTTTGGGTTCTTCGAACTTTGCCTAGTTGAAGTTAAAATAATATTTGCTTGCATTGAACGTTGAAGGAATTGAATTGAAGCATTTGCTGTCAATGGTTTTTGTTATGAGACTAAAAATAATCTGGTTGGTTTGGCATAAATCAAAAGGGAAGGCTTTTGGGGCTGAGAGTAAGTTGAGTAGGTATCAAAACATTTATAGACAAATAGTTGCGTATTCACAGAGCCCGTCTGAACAAAATGCCGATAAAGAAAAGTTCTGGGACTCTTGTTTACTCGAGTTAACCAATTTAAATGTTACAAATAGATAATACATATACTTATGCATGACTTTTTTGTAATATTAATTTTGTTTTGTTTTTTGTTTTTTTTCTTAAATTTTGTTGCAAAAAGTTTATTATAAGTATATTTAAGCATTTGATATAGGCAGAGGATTAATGGATTCATACTTTGACATTCGGCTGAGGCTGATGGAATCCATACAAAAGTCAGAAATCCAAATATGGCTGCAAATAAACAATGAAAGGAAGAGCAAAGTAGAAGATAGGAAGATGAAAATGAAATACAAAATTGCATGAAATGGGTGAAATTAGCCACATTTACAATAGGACCTTTGCATGAGCCATTTTCAATGGAATGGTTAAAGTTGAAAACTAGAAATTATGTTCGGTTCGGTTTTCAAATTCTCACAATATTTCACAGAAGGCGGTTCCAAAAATACAAAAAAAAAGATTGATAGAAACCAGAAGCGTAAAAATCAAAATCAAAAGTAGCCAAGTTGTTATATAAACAAATGTATGAAATTTCAGGTAAAAGAAAAAATAAATTAAAAAATTGCACCACCTTAGCTTGAACCTATTTGTTAACATTTTTAAGGGCTTTCACCATTCCATGGAAATGGCTGTGCATGCAACAGGATTTGGACGGGGATATACAAACTCTGGGGATGCGCGCCACACATAAAAACAGTTAGGAAAACCTCGCCTACGATTAAACTGGAGTATAATTAGCGAGTGTGGAGTGTGAGAGCAGCTGTCGAGGATAGGGTTTTTACACAGTTTGTGAAACAGTTACGCATTAAAGTATTTATACATATTGGTAGGTTGGTAATGCATTTTGTACAGTGTTTTTTTTTTTCATACGAGACGTCCTCCACGTGGAAGGCACAGGCAAGACAAGATACGAGCACGACACATTTGTGACTATCGCAATGTCGCAATGCAGGACGTGTGTGTGTGTGTGTATAGGTGGCCAAACTGTATACAGACGACTGTTATTATTACGTGTAATCGATAGGAACAGCACGTACCAAACTAAACCAAAACTTAACGGAACGCAACCAACTTATGTGGCATTTACGAATTACGAGTATTTTACAGAGGATTAGAAGCTGTCGTATCTCTGCATTAGGCACCCTTGCAGTTGCTCAGAAGTTCCCATTTTATCTTAATTTATATGCAACATTTTATTTTAATTATAATCAATTTGAAAATTCTAAAATTATCATATTTTTGATATCCAACTTTTTGATTTTCAAATTAAAATTTATACTCCTAAAAGCCACTGCAAGAGTGTTTAACAGTTATTTAGCCAGAGAATATATTATTTTGTTGTTTAATGGTTATTTTAGTACAGGTACAGAACTCAAAAATATATAGACAATAGGTTTAGTACAAACGCAAAAGGTATTTAAAAACCATACGCAAAACAGAAATCAAACGAACTTCGCAATTTTGAAACGGAACTAAAACTTACTTGGAAAACAATTATCAGCTGTACCGAATTTTGCCAATGCCAAAATAACTATTGTAAAATTTTACATACGCATCGAGAAAATATATATGTGAAATGAAATTTGTAAATTAATTGTAAACCAGTTTGGCGAAATAAATACAATTATTACATCTAATTAGGAAAATAACCTATTTGCTTTTGCTCTGTTTTATTAGACACTCTCAACTTGTATTTATTTTTGTTGTTTTTGCTGTTCGTATTTATTATTTTGCTTTCTGTTATTAGCATGTCAAATCGCACATCGCACATCGCGTATACGACCCGTTTGCCGTGTGCGTGTGTGTGTGAATTTGGCGCATCGTTAGACTTCCCAGCTATTTATACACTTCACTCGTTCTATATTGGTCCACGATTATTGTAAAAATAAAAATAAAAAGTCGGCCTAGTGGCTAGCGGCAGCGATATATACTCGTTGTACAATTTGATTGCTAGATAACTCGTAAATAAGCTCTGCGGTCTTTGAAGTGCCTCGTGTCTGCCTTCGATTTAGCTAATAAAATTAGATGGCCCATAAAGCAGCTGCTTTCAGACGCTGCTCTTTATTGATTATAAACACATATATAATGATATTCATACTCCACTGAGTATGGAATACATTTACCTGCCAAGGCCAGCAGCCACTTCCTAGCTTCGATTTCCTTAGTCCACATCTTGCGGTGTTGCACCTTAAATCTATTATAAACAATTGAAAAGCTTTTGCAATAAATTTATTTTTAATAGTGTTTTAGATCATACCTGGCACTCTGATTCGATACGATTGCGCTTCTGAGTGAGGCCGTTGTGGCGAGAAATGTTAGGATTTATCGCTCCGCAACTTCATAACTGCCTGGCTATAGCCTCATCGTTACTAAAAAGGAAAGATCACTAAATAAATATTTATATTCGGTAATTATGCAAAATTAAAGTAAATATCTAACTGCGATAGCTTAAGAGTTCCTGTGGGTTGCTATATAATAATGATATAAAAATTAAAATAAAAGTTTAATTGTTTCTAAAACTTTAATTCATTTAAAGGTTTATTTAAGCCTTATATATATTTTTACGTTTACTTATTTTCTTTTAATTAAAATAACACAATTCCTAATGATTCATTTGATTGATATATACATATATACTTCGATATATTGCTTGTGTCTACATATACAGTTGGTATAAATCTATGTCTATACAATGATCAATGATCGATTTTCGGGGAATGTTTAATTTGTTTAATTGTATATTTAATGGTCTTTTTATTCGCATCAATGAAAATTAAATTTATTCTTGAAAATACCTTTAAATACACAAATTTATATTTCAAAATGCTTTCTGTATTTAACTTTTTCAGATTGTTCTTAATTTGAGTGTTTGTTTTGTGAGAAATGAAAGTAATTAATACAATTTGATAGAAAATATATATGAATGAAGTTTTTTTTCCCAGAATATTAATAGTTACACGATACGATTTTGATTTTTTTTAATGTTTTTTATACTCTGTGGTTTGCTCTTCATTGTATAAAAAAGAACATTTAATCGTTGGCTAAAATGCAAAGATTGTGACAAGAAGTAAAGTTAAAAGAAAAATCCCAAATGCTTAAATACTTTTCAGTTTAGCCGTATTTATTTTTAGCATTTTCATGCATGACCGATGCCTTAGAGGAAAGCAAAGTGTATTTACACCAATCCGTTTATTTTGACACATTAATGAGCCATAGATTAGATTATTCAGTGATCCTGAAATGATAGCGATGCTTATCAAATTTCCTCTTCGGTGGCCTTAAAAAAACGTACGTCATAATTTGTTGAACATTTATGCGAACACGCATATATAAATCTATTGATACATATTTATTTAAATAAAAATAAATAGATGGATAGTGGACTATTTATAGCCGCGAATAACCTCTAATGAGTGCTCTAGGTCAATGTGTGAGACCATGTCATGGCTGCTGCTGATGTCAATCGAGTGTGGAAAATCATTGAGAGTGTGTGCATTGAACCCATGAGTGGGCTCTTTGTATGTGTTACTGCCAATACCCTATACCCGTTGCAATTGAGCTTAAGAGCCATTTCACAGAAATTGATAAATATTGCTTTCCAGTTTGTTTTATACCGTGTTCTTATTGTCTGTCTGAAACTAGAAATAATAATCATAATCATTTCCATCTGTTTTTCTTATTATCGATATTTATCGTTTTTATACCCTGAGGCTAGAGACTTTGACTTTTTCAATTTAGACTCCTCCATGATATTAGCAAATTGTTTGTTTTAAATTTATAGTAAATCTTACCGTTGTACTAAAATCAATTAAAATATACAAGCTAAATTTTCAAAAATAAAGGGTATCTCTCAGTCGAGTCGAGTCCTTTCGACAAGAGTTTTGTATCATGTTTTAGTTTAAACATTATCAAAAATTGTCGGTTTGTCAGACTTTTAGACACTTATATATGCATTTAAATACATACAAACATATGTATTTATGTATTTATATTGATGACACGGGGAATTCACGTTGTTTGATTTACATATAAAAACACTGAACTTTGGCAAAGTGTCAAAAACAATGCGCCAAAAAAAAAGGTGAACAACAAATTTTAGTGCTTTGCTGTGTTTGCACATACATATGTATACATATGTGTATAACACAGTGCGTCAAAACTGCACAAGAATGTCACATATTTGTTTATTGACAGATTTTAGGTTAAGGATTATTCTTAAATATTCACTCAAATATTTTCTATTGATTGTGCTGTGCTATATTTATTATTTGCTTGCACAGCCTCTTGCACAGTGGTTGATTTATGCCAACAAGTGTGTGCACATGTGTGTGCTGGCTATTTACATAAGTGGCAGCTATCACATTCGTAAATAGCGTCCAGCTTTTGAAAGGCGTGTGATTAGCCAAGCGCTTTAATTATTAGTGCAGTTAAATGTTTGTTATTGCCGTTTCTGGTTGCCGGTTATTAAGAAGGTCCCGCTGAGATGTCAAACAGGCGAATGTGGAGCAAGAGTCCAATGTAAACAACACGCACACAGCTGCAGCTCTCTCGCGCTCACGCTCTTTTCGAACGTTACTCGATTGCACGCTCTTTTTGTCACTCGCTCTCCCTCCCTCTGCTTAATGGCTGGTTTCGTGCATGTTTCTTCGTGCTCGCCTTCTCTTTCACTCACTTGCAGCTGCTTCGGTCGCAGAATTGAACTTTTTGCTTTTTTGTATGACTTTTAATAGCATTTAACTTTTAGATCGTGGTTAGGAGAAACTTTAATTACCTTTTGCACTTGCACGGGATTTTATTGATTATCACTGCTTTATGCTTTATTTACACTGTCCTGCAGCAGGCTGTTTTAGAGGTCGTGGTGGTGTTTCATAATAGGTAAGTAGAAATCGATTTAGCGGCCAAAGTGGGCCAACCAAGACCTAATGCAATTTATACTCGTCAACGGCACACAACGCGTTTGCTTTAACCGTTTCCTTCAGATTATTGGGCCGTGTTATGGGCGACATGCTTTACTTGGCAAGGATGCCTTCAATTACTTGATTTTCTATTGATTAGCTTTTCTTTAGTTGACAATTTTTAATTTTATAGATTCGACACAAACCATTTTCTCTGAATGCAATTAACAATTATTTTGAAATCACTTAGCTTGTACTTTTCACAGATTCTTTATCTTTTTGGAGGTAATAAGTTTTGTTATTTCGTTTTTATTTTTTTCAATTTACAAGCGACGAACGTGGAGTTTGTGTCTTTTATGCTATCACCCAACACACAACGACATCAACTGAGGCTATGCGCTATAATTTCCGATTTCTTTTACGCTTCTCTCGAGTTTGGCGCATGTCATTTTCGTGCTATTTTCAAATACTGTTTGGCGTATCTGTGTGTGCGTGTGTGTATTCTACTGTTAAGCTTCTGGCGCCAAACAAACCAGTGTTGTAAGCAATTTAAGAAAGCTTTATATACGAGCTTTCAAACGGTTTATTGAGTGGGCAGCACAATAAACAAAGCGGCCAAATGTATTGTAAAATTCTTTTTACGTTTTTTATGTTTTTTTCGCAATGGCATATTTGCATATTTATTTAATAATTCATTTAAATTTTTAGTGCGATGGTGCGCCGAAACAATCATTATTATTATTATCATTACTAACAACTAACAGATGTTTTATTTTTCACTCACCCGCGCCAAATTCAATTGAAACGCCCTCTAGCGAAGACGAGACGAAGTTGGCAAGACAAAGAGAGAGAAAGAGAGGCAGCAGAAAACAGCATATATGTATGTGTCTGTGTATATGAGTCGGTGCTCATGCTGCCAAGGGCCGTTTATATATAAGGGCAATATCGGTAAACGCGCTTGATGTTAAAGTCGAGCTAATCAAGCAGAAGCAAAAGCCATCGAAAAAAATTTGTTCTTGTTGCGATTTTTATACTCGTTCACAAAGTGAAACTAGTATGTTGGGTTTGTGCAATGTCCGTCATGCTGTTCGTCTGCCCGTCTGGATAAACGCAACTTTTTCACCACTATTGAAGACAGAGATTCGTATTTATTCTTCAGACAGACAAGATTTTGGTGCCACGCCCACTGGGAGGCAGATCACCAAAAATTTTTACATATAAAGCTCGCGGACCCGTAAGTCTCACATTTCAAACCACCATAAAATTGTCAAAACTGAACCGATTTTCATGTTTGATGGCTTTCTGGTCATGATTTTTTATTAATATCGATTCTACATTTAAAATCGATGCATTTTTGAAAAAAAAATTTTTTTCACTTTTTTGGAAAAAAGCACGTACCCCCCCCTTATGTATTTTCGAAAAAATTTTTTTTTCAAATTTTAAAATTGCGAGTTTGTGTTTTTAATCGATTTTTCTGGCAATAAAAAGTATAGAAAACAACATTTAACTTGATTCGGAGGGGGTCAAATTTTTTGTCAAAAATCATGGCAAAATTGAGAAAAATTTGGACATGTAAAGCTCTCGGACCCATAGGTCTCACATTTCAAACCACCATAGAATTGTCAAAACTAAACCGATTTTCATGTTGGATGGCTTTCTGGTCATTATTTTTTTTTTCATTAACATTGATTCTACTTTTAAAATCGATACATTTTTGGGAACATTCTTTTTTTCATTTTTTCTCCGTTAGTAACGCTCGACCGCATCGGTTTTTAAAGCTAATCCAAGATGATTTTACTTTGTGTGATAGTTAACTTTATTATGAACTCGTGATTATAAGAAGTTTGTTGAGTTTGTGTTAAGCACAGCTTAAATTAGGTATTAGTTTAAAAATGGTTTCTCATAAATAGCTACATAAATACTCATACATACAAAAATCAACACGTATACAGAAAATGATTTAAGATTATAACGAAACGGAATCAGGACAAGGCCTTTGAATCATTTCCCTTTTAATTATTGTGAGCATTCGGAGTTGACTCGCAGGATTCGAGTTGCCTTGATGTGTAGGCTACGGAAAGAGGATATGAGTGTGCCTTAGGCATAGTCGCGTGATCCTTCCAGTTTGCGCAGCTGTGTAAAGAGAATCGGATAAAGATGTTGAATGGAACTGTTTAACAGAAAATATCTCATTCCGCTATTTACAATGATTGTTTTGTAAGTGCATGTGTGTGTGTGTGAGTGTGTGTGTGTGTGGGGTGAGTCGTTTCAATAGAAACTCTTATCATGCCAAGCCGCAAAAGCTCTCACCTCACGTTCGTCGGCATGTGTGCGGTATTTCTCGGTAGTCTCGCTGTTCTTGGGTGGTGCCTTCGCCTCTAGCACCTGGGTGTAGAGCAGAGCAGCCGTCACACCGCCGAGCACGGGCCCGGCCCAGTAGACCCAGTGTGCGGCCCATTTGTCGGTGGCAAATGCGGTGCCCACTGTGCGAGCCGGATTCATGCTGGCGCCTGTGTAGCGAATTGTGCCCAGATGGCCCAAAGTGACCGCCATGCCGATGGCCAGTGGCGCCGTATAGCGGGAGTCCGGCTTATTGGCGTCGCAGGCGCCGAACACAGTCAACACCAGAACCAAGCCCAGGAAAAACTCAATGCCCAGGCCCTGCAGCTCGGTTATGTCCTCGGCCAGGGACGTGTGACCGAGTTCGTTGTGATAGCGCGGATCGAGGAGGATCTGCAGCAGAGGATGTCAGTTCATTATTAATCAAAACTTGTTTATTCGAGCTCACCTTGACAGCGGCCGTGCCAGCAATGGCACCCAGACACTGGAACACAATGTAGAAAATGGCACGTAGAACGCTGATTCGGCCGGCTACCAACATAGCCACGGTAACAGCGGGATTAACATGGCCACCACTCAGATGGCCCACAATCTGGAAGAATTTGGATGGTTATTGGTGTTTGTCAATTGATCAGCTACACTCACCGTGATGGCCATGAAGACGCCCAGTCCAAAGGCCAGCGCCTTGAAGGTTCCATCCTCTCTGTCCTGTGTGCAAGCGCCGCAGGCAAAGAAGTTCAATATTAAATTGCCAAGGAACTCGCCAATGAGGGCTTGCCACAGGCGCAGCTCCTTGGACTTGAATTCGTTGAGGCCCAGCGAGTACTCGAACTTGCTCATCTTCTCTAGGTGGCGATCGGCCAGACAATAACGCACTGAAAGTCAGAAAGAGGCCCGAGACGGTTAATTATGCACTCGACTTGGAAGTGAACAATTGTCAAACATGAGTGCGTCTAAGTGAGCGATGACCGCATTTGAATGCAGCTCTTGATACGGGCATGACTGCAGACCAGACGTGGCCAGTGCAATCGGAATGAATCGTATGTCTATGGACATGGGCCACACTTTCAAAGCGAGTCGACGATGATAGCGACTTCCGCTGGATGACATCGTCGACACGACACCTAATTGGCCATCCAACACCTCCACAACTACTGCCAAAGCAACTAACAATTAACTTTGATGGTAGATGGTATTTGTGCTATTTATATGTATTCAAATTGCCTTCTTATATGGATGGAACAGTTAAAGCATTTACTGAACTTAGAATTTAATAAATACTAAATAATTATTGAACGATATTAAATATGCCTTTTGGATATACAGTAAGAAAAAATAAGCTAAACAACCGAATGCATAAATTAAGTACTTCAGATTTCTATAAAATAGCTAATTTCCAGTAACTTGTATTGATTGTATAATATATTAATGGTGTAAAATTATAATATGAATATAGACAAATAAAAGGGTAAAAAAGTGTAAGAAAAAGTCATTGAAAAACTTTTGGGTGCAAACTTAATGCCTTCTTTGGAGAGGGTATTTTAAAGTTGCGACGCTTAACGTTAAGGATATCTTACGTCAATGTTAAAATTTGATTATACACTGTTCACAAAACGATAAAGAGTATATTGGTATACTGGTAGAGTTTATGTTGTAGATATGTGGGAATTGAAACTTATACTCGTCTATATCCACGATATAAAACTAGTCACCAAATTGTTTGATTATCTTAAATAAATATTATAAAAAATTTCTTTTCAAAACGACTTTAAATGTTGACATGTGTATTAACATATAAAGTCGTTTTGAAAAGTAGTTCTTGTAAAAAAAGTTAATAGCAATAAAATTTAAGTGAGAAAAAAAAAATAACTTGCTGTCACATTACATCAAATTGTATTATATTTAAACACACAAACACACACATACACATACACCTTAAAATAAATTGTTATTTGCTCATTTCAGTGTCATAAATATGTTCATATTAATTTTATACAAACATTAAATAACTAGTCCATTAATGAGTAAATAGTTATTTTAAACAAGTAATAATCGAGCATTAAGTAGCTGTTGGTTATGTCCCCGAGCGATCGCATTATCAGCTTGATCAGCTGCAAAGCTGCAGTACAGCACGAGAAGAAGAAGCAGAAGCGTTTGTGTAATTAATTGGCAGCAAGTCAGAAAATCAGTGTAAACATTGTATCGCAAATATTGGAATAGAGAACGGCAATAACACTTAAGTTCCCGGCTAATTGAACGCACTGCTTGAGCCCGGGGATTAGCGGCCACTTTTGATTGTTGGCCAAGGCCAGGCAAAGCCTCCTCTTGCCCCCAAACGAGTGTTTCTGGCTAGCTGACTGCCTGCCTGTGGCCATAGCATCTGTGTTGCTGTTCTTATTTGGCGCAAGTGCCGGCCGCAACACGGTCAAGAGCAGTTGCCAGCCCAAAAATGGGTTGCAACCAGTTGGCCATCAACAGCGGCAGACACAACATTCTATAGCATAAATGAAATATATATATAATATATGCGTTCTTAACTTAAAGTCTTGCCATTAACATCAATCAACGATTGCTCAATGCTGAATTTTAAATGAAAATTACACACTTGAATTCATATTGGAAAATATTTGAAAGATTTTCTTCTTTTTATACGCTGAACTTATTGAAAATTTTTAAAAAAGGGTATAATGATTTTGGGCAAATTTATGTAACAGGCAGAAGAAAGCATCTCTGATCACATAAAGTTAATATATATTTGATCTGAACGATAAGCTAAGTTGATTGAGATATTCGCTTAACAGTTATAATTTTGTTTACTATCTTGCCTCGTTTCATTAATATCGATAAAAATCGATTTCAACCTTTTGTTGCTTAACTTCGTTGTTTAACTGGAAACTGCAAACAAAGAAAATTTATTCAACATGAAGTGCAGAGTATCTGTCATGATTATATTTATAGGTTTCTTCTGTTCATCAATATCATAGAAATGATTTCGAGTGCACTTTTGATATGATGATGGCCATTCCCCAACGCCGTTTAATTGCCAGTGCGGATCTTAATAGATAAACGTTCGGTCTGACATCATATTTGCGGTCCGCCATAAATTTCACTTGTGAATTGACAATTTATAGTAATTTAATTGACACGCCGACAGCACAAGACACACCTAGTTCTTCCATTTCGCAGAATGGTATACGTTTTTGTTGTGCTATGGCCCTGATAATTTCATTAAACTGTTTCAGAATGAATTCATGAAATGCTCTGACGTATGGTCGAAACCGTTACGTGATGTTCGATCGGTTTGGCAACCAGCTGAGTAACATCTAATATGTATAAATATAAATCTCTAAATAACGAATAAATTCAAGGAATTAGTCACGAAAGGTGTAGCGCATTAGAGAAAAAAAGTATCCCCCTTTTCCACTTGCAGGTAAGCTATTATTACAGTCATCCGTCTTTGCAATATCTGTGCAAAGAGTATTTGATATTCGACTCATGTTTTAGTTGCGTTTGCTTTAAGATATTTCCTATTTAACGATTATTCACCTAACTGCAGCTAGGAATAAAATTTCTAAGCCAATTAACTATATTATTTCGGAAGAATTCTCAATTTAATGAGCTTCTCCCACGGATTTGCCAATTAAATAATACATTATTGTCTAAGCAACATTCCTAAGCAGTTATTGTTGATTAGGACTAAATACCTATATAAAGCGGATATGGCTAGCACCTGCTTTAGGTACAATTATCACCTAAATTTGTGAAGTGGCACGATTATCTTATATTAGTTGTAGCTATAATTAATCAGAGTACAGTTATCTGATAGTGATTGGCTGATTAACCATTCGATTGTGCTCCAAAGTGTTAATCAAAACCAATCCATGAGTATTTAATTACACTGTTATATTTTGTAATGCATTCGCGATTCGTGCGTGACATTTGGTTGAAAATCGGGTCTGGCCCACGTCAAGTTGAAATGTTTGCTCAACAAATTAGCGCAAACGCCTCGAACAAAACACACAAATTAACTGAATTCTTGCACACAATGCAACAAAAGACGCCGCCGCAAATAATAAAAATACGGAATATCAATAAAAATTAAACTGCATTCTGACACCTACCACTACCACACACGCTGCTTTCAAATGCAAAACGCAACAATTTGAAAACAAAAAAAATTAAATCAAAACTCACACATACTGATGCATATATATAAATTCCAGAACTAGTTCAAAGAACTGGCATTCGCTCGCATTAAATACTTTATTTCAAAAACAGAGTAATTAATTCATTTATTTGACAGTTCAATGTTTCTTACTGATGTCATCTGGTTTGGCTTAGTAATGAGCTGCTGATACATTAAATATATATATATAAAGTAAAATATAACCCAGACAAAATAAGAATTGACAAATTTTTCAAGCGTGGGTGTCATTTAAATTGTCAGGCTGATCTAATGTCGCTTAGCTTAGATCAATTTAGAAGCAAACAAACTGTTATACCGAAGATCCGACTGCAGAAAAGTCCATTTCTAGAGGCTGATGACATACGTTTATATCATCATCCTCGTCGCACTGATCTATCGCAACTTTAGTCACTTAAATAGACATAAAACTCACTTAAACTTAAAATGGGAATTTGTATGCTTTGGCGGAAGGTTGTTGTGCTCAACTTTAATGGAGATGGAGTCGGAGATTGCAAAAAGCTGATTGTACACTCATTTCGATCCATAATATCGTACATTTTTGGGGTGAAGTTTCCAATAAAAAAGTTTGTGTGTTCATACACATAAACCGCAACTGTATATATTTATATAAGCAAATAATTTTATGTGGTTAGAGTCAGTCTTTTATATAGATTATCGTTCGCCATTAGATTCTAAGGCGAAGTCAGGCGTGAAGTAATCATCTCTAAATAAAATATATATACAAACATACGCATTTTAACTGAATTCCAAAAAATACAAAAAAGTCAGAGATTTGAGGCGCTGTTCGTTCACGCATTTTGATCTTATATGTATTTTGTTACAAAGTCAAATCGGGGTTTAAGTAATCAATCAATCAAAAACGCCTTAAATGTCATTTTTACCTGTATTATAAACATATATATTTACATATATATATTTACATATTTATATACACATACTTTGTATGGGGGCTTATTATTAGTTTTCTGAATTAGCTACACAATAGAGCTCAGTTTTTTTTTTATATTATTATACATGCCTATTCATTTTAAAATCTGTGAATTTTATATAACATTGCATCATTTCACGCATCGCCGCGCCTAAATATATGTATGCACATATACATATATTTATTTTTATATATTTTAATACATCTGTAGCAATTAAGGCGTAATATCTGTGGCAACAGGTTTAATTGCTTGCTAGAAATTTTGGCGGCAATGCATCAGATTTTATTAAAACCATTTCTGACATCTATATTTGTATATAAATACGCAGTTTATAAGAAACAGTTCTAAGAAGCATTTGTGGTGTTTTCTTTTTGATTTGCTTCGCATTAAAATGTAGCAGACATGTTTTCTAATTTTTTCTCACGTTTTATGTCCACATTGTTGAGATCATCTTTGGGTTAAGCGGTTAAAAGAGCATCAACAAAAAAACGAATGTGAGTGTAAGACATAAGGTCAAAAAGGTAGCAAAGTAAAATATCAAATTTTAATGTACATTAGCAGACTGAATGTGTATTCGCTTATTTGTTAATTGGCATATTGGAAATATCTTGTTGTTTTAGCATATTTACTCATTTACCTTTTTATGTAAAAAGAACTTTAAAGATACTTAACACCTCCGAACATGCAATAAATGCCACCTTTTAAATAATATACATAAATCTTGTGGCGACAACAAAAGCACAGTTCACTTTACGACTAAATTTAAACTTATTTTGCAGAAGTTTCTATCCCCTTTTTTGAGCGATATAAACGATCCGCGCACTTTGACTTAATAACAAACACTGCGCGCCACGAAAATCGGAAAGCTTGAAGACAGCGAAAACACAAAGCGGTAAGCGCACTGCGTCGCACAGTGGGCAATTTCATAACGAAGCACTCAATTAATTTTAGCGCTATTATTTCTATAATAATAAATTTAAGTGAATATGGTATTTAATATTTTATAGGTGTTTTGTTTGCTAAAAGTTGCGGTTTTCTTTTATCATTGTTTATAAATTATAAGTGTGTTAACTTATGAATCAGCTGATGGGTTGTAAATTCTAAATTTACTTAACTACCATAACTAAATGCATAAATTAATGGTGAATAGCTTTTTTATTGACGTCAAAAAGTAAGTAATATACTAATATATAAATTATTATGGTACATTTAGTTTTGTATAATAAGATAATAATAATAAAATAAAAATATTTAGTTTAAAGTTTGCTTTTGATTGGAAAGTTTTTAAAAGTAAACTTGTTCCGCTCGATCGCTCGAGAATTTCAGCCAAACAATGTTTGCAATTGCCTGCCTGACAATTGTGGAAAATATGGATCGCGACTTACCCGCCGCCCCAAGGTATATAGAGTTGATTGATTTGCCACGCCATCGTTGGGCGTGGACAAAAAATCTTAATATATTATCTAACATGGGAATACAGCAGTATATATACCAAATAACAAATCTCTATCTTCAACACGGCATAGCACAAACCAAATTCAATTAATTTCAAAAACGATTATAAAAACAAATATTTTTTAAAATGGATTAAAAAGTATTCTAATAAGAATGAATATAGAATGAAAATAAGTCTTTACAGCATGGATTAATTTATAACTCCACTGTGCGCAGCGAATGCATATGGAGTAATTAGCAAAGAGCTGAAATCAATCGGTAAAAAGCAAGCTGCTGGTGGCGAAGAGAGCCGTCTTCGTGGGACCGCTGTGAGAGAGAGCGCGCGCAGCTTTGTCGTTGTCATGCTGCTTGTGGTAACTGTTGTTGTTGTTGTTGTTCTTTGGGTGTTCTTAAGTTCTGTAATGCTTATCAAAATGTGAGCCGAACTTGGATACGGTGGGTAACAATGCGAAACGTCAATTGTGACGACAGCGGGTGCAATTACTCCCAATTCGTTTGTAAACAAAAAAGTTCGTACATGTGCAATCAGGCAGATATTGTTTTATGATCTGTTTAAATATTTAAACATTTATTGGTGCAAATACAAAAATTGGTACAACGCCCAGGGCCCGAGGCTCGCGTGACGTTTTTGAAAAGTTTCCACGCTGCCCGATTTAATTTTGTGCAATTTTCATGCCGCTTATCATCAAATGAAAACCAAACAATTGGCGAAATGTTTTGATATTTTAATTAATTTACTGTATAACGAACTTTTCCATTGCGACGGGCTATAAACTCTGATTTATTTGCCCTGACATATTGCTTATACTGTCATACTCAATTTGCCCAACGTCATGACGGCGATCAAGTGTGGGTGCGTTGAAAAACGATTCAATTTCAGTCTGTCAATCCCAGACATACAACGGTTGCCAGTTGCCAGTTTATATATAACTATAAAAATGTCATTAATATCGTTTAATATTATTCGTAAAGTGATTTGAGTTTTAGCGGTGATTTTAGTGTTGTTTAAATGCAAGTTTATTTAACAGTTTTAATATTTTTTTTCAATTATTATAATAATATATTATATATACTATTTTTGAATTCTGTTGAACTCAATTTAAATTCAATTTTATTTTCTAGTTTTACGCAAAAAAATGATATATGATTATAATTGAAATCTTAAGTTTACCTTTAAAAAATATTAATAAATTTAAATAAAAAACTATGTTAATTTCTA
>SCDT01000269.1:69429-93370 GCA_004143765.1 Drosophila melanica
TGGTTTGAGTCTCGACTGTTGTTTGTTGCTTTATTCATTTCGGAAAAATAATTATATTAAGGAATGAAAATAAAATACTGATTCATATGTTTTAAAAAATTAAAAAAGAACAATAAAAATAAAAAAAATAAAAAATACTAATTTATTTTTACAGATTTTTATGTCACATATGTTAGTTAATGTAACCGTTAGTTTAACAACTCTGCTAGTCTACGAGCTCTATAGTAAAATGTAAGCCCATATTTATTGATAAGAAATTCGCACCCTTTCCAAGACCCCGGTGACTTTTCATTATTCAAATTTATGAGTCGCACAAGGCACATTTGACATGTGGCTCTGGCAACGCCCAGTTGTGTGCCAGGACCCTCGTCCTTGAACTTTCAGGCCCAGCATGACAGAGTATTTAATTTGCATGCCGTATGTCCGCGGCGACTGTGAAATGTGGGGTCGATTAAGTAAGCAAAGAAATTACGCCCTTGGACTTGTGGCAGTGAGGGATTTGGATGTGAATGACTGGCTGGAAATGAGAAATGAACAGCCGGATGTAACACTGGGAGTCTATCAATTAGGCAAATTAAACCTGAAGTGCCCAATAAAAAATTCTAGTTTGGGGTAAAGTGCGGAAGTTTTGTATGAAATCACATGCAGCTCACAGCTTTCTGGCCATTTAAATGAAACAGTTGGCCGAGCTTTTCAATGAGTTCAAATTGGCAAATCTGGCGCTTATCAGCAGCCGCAAACATATTTCCATCAACTCTGCTTTAATGTTCTCATTCCCATTCCAATTTCCATGCTAATGACTCTCGGACCGAACACGTACGATATGAACCAGCCGTGCCCAAGTTACAAAAACAAAAGACGCCGGCTGCCTGCAAAAAGTTAACTAGCTGAAACTCAAAAAAAATACAATCAAAAAAAAATTTAATTTTTTTAAGCTAAAACTGAAATACTGTTCTTGGTATTCGGTTGAGCAAATACGAGTATTTTTATACAACAATTAAATAAACACAAATGGCGATTTTCGTACTAGACAAATGCCAGCACACGCACTTGAGTGTGTCAATCAATTCTCTTTTGAACTCGAGTGTTGGCCGCAAAAAAAAAGCTAAAAGTTTTAAAACCACAGCCAAAACAAAAATTGTTAATTACCTGCAATTTCTGAACGCGCACGCGCCTTCGTTGGCAGGAAGTGCCCCAAGACGACGCCTCATCTGTCAGAACGGTCCGATCCGTATACCCTAGCAGAGAGTTCAACGGTTTTGGCATGGCCGTAATCGATAAGATAAAAATCAAAAAAAAAGTTTTAATAAATTCAAATAAACTGAATATTGTCTCATATAATATTATAAAAAGTTAAGTGTTATAATTTAAGTATAAGTATTTATTAGAATTTTATACTTAGATAATATATATAAAAAGCTAAATAAAATTGGCAAAAAATTATTTTGCAATAACAAAAAGTACGTAGAATCAATATAGAATATCTTTCAGTCGAGCTATTTCCAAATGATTATTTCATTTTGAGATAAGTGGCTTCGCCTAGTGTAATATATAATCTAAAAATAATCGCACAAAGAAAGCTAAAATTGCTAATTGAATAAAATTGATAAGCCTTAATTGATTTAATAGCAGGGGAATTCCTTCTTCATTTACATATATGTATGAGTAACTGTTTCATTGTTGAAATTTTGGGTGATTTCGAGAAATTCCCACGATATGCGTGTGTCAAGTTGAAAAATCATTTTGTCAATAGCACTTTGAAGAACAATAGCAATAACAATACTTAACGCTTCGAGAAACAGTAAGTCATAGTCATGCCAAGAGCGGCAGATACTGCAACATTTCCGAGTACAAGCCAAGTTGACGTTGGCCAAAAAATAACAACAACAAAATGTTGGCTGTGGCCGCAGGCGGCGGCCTTATTGAAACACGCGAGTGGATACACCTAACAAATGTATCTGAAAATGTGTGTATAAACATTAGGTACAAATCGGGGCTCTTAGCCATAATTAGAGCGAGAGAGACGGAGATGTCTAAATTTGCATTAGGCGGGCGGGCTGGATGCCGACTTGGACTCGGACTGAGTCACTCACGCACGGATTCAGGCAGAAACACTCGCACAAAGATTGATGGATGAAGTTGGAGCTGCGCTCTGAAGTGTCAAAGCTGCAGCTCAGCATTGAGGCTGGCGACATTGACCTTTATTTGCTGTGTACACAGACCAAATTAATGATCCGCTCATAGCGCGGCAATAACAATTGCACGTGGCACGCTCCTCGGCTGGTGCCTCTGGCCACCACCTGACCGAACCACAAAATGAACCAATTTTCGACATTTTGATCAAATTTTTGGCAATTTCATGGCGCCATTTTTACTGACTCATGTGCGCTTATTGCTCGCAGTTGCCTTTTTGCACACGAAATTCATTTTATGATTAGCCCCGCCAATAACTGTAAATCAACCAACAACAACGCCAGCACAATTGGTGATCGTCGCATATCGCTCCATCTTTGATATAGTGTTCCGACTGGATTGCTGTTCAAGCCAAAATGTTTATCTGGAAACGCTCTATTACAGCTTCAATTTTGGCTTAAACCAAACCGATTCCAATGTCAACACGCGCATGGGGTAAACGGAGTTGCTTCGCTTATTGAATGACTATTAAAAAAAAGTGCGAGAGTTTGATTTTGAAAATGAGTAAAAAGGGTATAATGGCTTTTTGCAAATGTATGTAACAGGTAGAAGGAGGTACGACCTCATAAAGTATCCACTGTCAAGTTGATCTAGTCAAGTCTATCCATCCTCCCCCTTGTCGTCATCTAGAAAATCGTAAGAGCTAAGGCTAGAATTTATTTAATACAATTTAAATAAAAATGTTTGAATTTAATTTTTTGTCCTTAATCGAATCTTTTAAGATTGAGTTTGGAAATGAGATTACAATAGTCAAATGTAGAAATAAATTTTTGTATTACTTAAGAACATTTTTTGAAAATTTACTTTATATTTTATTTTTTCTATAAGCCCCCTTTTAATCCGTTGAAAATTTCTTGCAAAAATATCTATGTATATAGATTTTTTTTTAAGGCAGGATACCTACTAGTTTATTCTTAAGATAAGTAAGAATCAGTCAAAAAGTGAAAGAAAAGGAAAAAACAAAAACTATAAACTACAGATTTAGAAAATCTAGTTACAATTGTTTCGTCAAGCTTCATTACAACACAACACAATTTCAATACTATTTTCTATTTAAGAAGAAATAAATTTATATTTCTATGACAGAATTCATCGTTCAAATTGTATAAGAAACAAACAAAACGTATATTTTTTATTACCAATACTAACAATTGCAACGATATATTAATGAATGATTTGGAAATTTCCCCGTGTTTTTCATCAGTAATTGATTCGACACGTTATTTACAATAACAGTCAACGGCTTTAATTTTTAAATCTAGAGATGAGGAATTTAGCTGTTGACAAGATTTGCTAGGCGTTTAATTAGCCTAAGCACAAAGCGGTTCGAATGTCAAGTAAACAAATTTGAAATCCAGATGCGAGGGTCAAATGAAATACACGATCCCAGGTATTATTCATTTGAATAATTTCACATCAGCTGTGAGTATCAGAGCGATAACAGTCTTTGGCTTTAAGCCATTTTTATGGCCGTCTAGCTTTGAGTACTCACAATTAACTTTTAATTTTTATAAAGTGGCCAAATTAGTCTCTTGTGCGCCCCATTCATATCTGAGCAAATACAAAATCTGTTTGAGTGGTCTTTGTTTATCAAAAAGTGCGAGCTACTATAGCTATTTTTTTTTTTTATTTTCATTTATTTGTTTTTATCTATATTCTCTTTTTTTTCTTTGTGATGTTTTTGTTTGGCTGTCTGTCATTTGTTTTGTCAATAATTTGCAACTGTTGCTTGAGCCTGAAATAAATATGACAAGGTTCGCAGTGGGTGTATTATAAGCTATTAACTCAGAGCAAAAAAAAAACTCTTAATGTGCAATGATAATCAATATTAAAGCAAGGAAAGGGGCAGGTGAACACGCTTGAAAAAATTGAAACTGAAATATGAAAAGTGATAAGCGGCCATCAACCGTAACCCATTAGCGGAGTAAAAAGTTTTCTAATGTGGCATTAAAGTTGTTGAGCGTCATTAAAAACTGTTTTCGCTATCAGATATTACGAATATTGGAGGTCTCGATCGGTAGGGATTACAGTTAATCAGCAAGAATTATGTTCTCCAAGTTGATAAGGTGTGCATTGGACTGGCCTAATCAGCTTTGGGCCTATTGAACACTGAATTGAGTGGCAAATGTCATCGAAATGACTTAATAAAAGTTGAAAAACAGGTGACAGCACCATATAGGTGAGTGTGCTGTACCAAAAGATACCCTAAATTATACTAATTTTGTAAAACGTAGAAAATAATATGTATTTTTCAGCAACACAATAAACAATGACAATATGAGAATACAAATTATAGAGCTGTTAATATTTGACAAATACTCCTCGCGTGCTATTTCCCAGGGTATAACTAGTATGCAAAATCGTTAAATTGGCAAGAAAATTACTAATTAAGCCATAAGGGCAATCCGAACCCAGTCCTGCAACGGTAACCAAACAGTTGAAAGCAAGCGCCAAGCCCAAATGCCCAAACGACAGCGCTGCCATTGGCGCCGGCTTCGCAGCTGCAGTCGCAGTCGAAGCCGGCGCCAGCGCCAGCGTTAGGCCGACCGAGAGTATATCAGTTACAGACACAGCGCCAGCAACGTTTATTTGCGCTCGAGCAGCGAACGTGGCAGCAGGCAAAAGCAAACGCAAAAACAAGAAAAGCAAAAACAAAGGCAAAAGCAAAAATCAGCAAGTGCTTGAATCGAATTGAGTCGAATGAACCAAAACAGAAATCTGGCCAAAACAGTCGCAGCCAGAAAGTCGAATAGATAGTTCGTCAAGTGAACACAGAAATATAAATTTAACTTTAATACCGATTTCAATTATCAATAGGCAACGGCTCTAAGCCAAGTTAATGAAATTGGGAAATTTGATAAATTCGTTCAGCAAGTAACGCGCTTTCATTTTCGTTTCCAAAAGTAATAAACGCAATTAAATGATCGCGCGGTAGCCGATTCGAGTACAAAAGAAGTGGTAATAAATTGCTGTTAAGTGAAATTGTCATTGCAAATTGTTGGACAAGCTGCGAAATCGAACTGTTAGCTGCGATTGTGTTGGGCGTTTGCGCAATTGTAACGGCGCTGTTTTAATTGTTTTCGAATCCAATTTTTATGGTCAAGTGCCTGCGACTGGCCATTGTGCAACTCCCAGCCACTTAACCTTAACAATCATTATTTGGCAATAAGACATTTGGCACAATCATTTGATTCGAGTGCGCCCAAGTACACCAAATAAACCAAAAATATAAAAATCGAAAGAGCGCACTTTTACCACACAAACGAAAGCAAAACAACAACAACAACAACAACAACAACAACAACAATTACACCTGGACTCAACGAACCCACGCGGCGCTTAACTCGAGTAGCAGCAGCCAAAGACAAAGACAAAATCACCGGAGAGAAGACGAAGAAATAGTGCAAAATGGTCGAGAAGACAGGTGAGTGCAAGTTCGAGTAAAGAGCGAATGAATGATTTGGGGAAATTTCAAGTGTTTGAATACATGTGAAGGTTAACGGAATCGAAAAGTGTGCAAATTTGAATCGTGTGTGGAATATTTGCGTCAAATTTGCATGAATATGTTGAATGCTATTCAAATAGTAGAAAGTACTTGCATTTAATAACAATATATTAAAAAAAAAAATTAAAAAAGTGTAAAAATTGCGGAATTTCACGCTTGTCAACTGCATTAAGTGAAGAATTTTCTGTGTTAACAATTAACAAATTTGATTTATGTGTAATTATTTGTTGGTTTCTTTGTAAGAAAAAAACAGAAGATAAATAATTGTATTCGGTTAATGTGAAAAATTATTTTTAGCAGTAACATAAAAAATCACTTTTAATATCAGTATTTAAACCAACTTGGCATTTTGTGCATTCGATTAAATTATATTAATGTTTGGTCGTAATTTTCAGGTTCGGCTGTCAGCTTAAAGAGGCAAACTTATATTTAATAAGCATAAATTTAGCTTTTTGCCAGGCTTCAAAAGGTTTATTTTTGCGTTTGCTGATAAGTTGGGGCCTTAAATTTACAAAGAATAAGATCGATAAAAACTTATGTGGCACTTCCTCAACTAATCAAATTCGGCAGGTTGCATTAATTATTTGCGATGACTTTTTACAAACTGAAATATCATCTTTGCCCATTTAATCAAATATGCATGTCTTTTGCATATACTATTATGATTATTATTATTACTTTTTTTTGATCAATAATCAAATGATTGCTTTTCAATATTTTCATCGTCGCAACATGACAACAAATTGGTTGCTCGTTTTGCTGATTTTCTGATTTGTTGCATTTGCGGTTTGCTTCCGTGGGTTGATTTCTGAACCGAAAGCTTTCATGACAAATAGACAAAGCGACATTAATAGTTATTTGTAAACAAATGAGACGCAACATTTGCTTCAGCGTTGATGACTTCCTCGACGAAAGCGGACAATAAAACGATAAGCAAATTTGTCAGAAAGTGAATGAACTGCAATTTAAAAAAAATAATAATTAAAGAAATAATTTATTGATACTTATTATTCGGCTTATATGAATTCTTATTTACGTAGATAATTTCTAGGAATTGTCTCAATTTTAGCTTATTTTCTCTGGGTTAAAAGCACCGCGATTTGGCGCTAAATTCACAGCGATAAGAAATAAGAAAAATAACGAAAATATTTACACGACTAATTAATTTTCGCTGTGTCTAAAGCGATTTCCATGCAATTCTTCGCGCAGCTAATTAATGTTCGAGTTTGTGTTATTGTTTTAACAACTGTCCAAACACAGCCGCCGCAAATAGCGCGTGAGAAACACAAAGCCAATATTTGATTTAAGCATCAGCCGAGCAGGCGGCCTAAGCAGGCCGCTTTATGGAGCTGCTAAAAGCCACTGGCATGGGCCCCCTGCATAAATACGCCTAACCTTGGCAGTGGCAGCACAGTGGAAGTAATTGATCTTGGCTTGAAGCGCGACGAAGCGGAGAGAGAGTTCTACAAACTGGAAACGTTGGCAAAACGTGTCTCTAATTTCTCCGACGCGACAACTGCGCCGTTTCCAGTGTCTCACAATTTGTGCTGACCAACATCGTGAAATTGTTGTTAACAAGACCATGCCACAGCCACAGACGGAAGTCGAAATAGACGCAAATATAATTCTCATTATATACACACATTTGGCAGATGTAATCGTGCCGCCAGCAGTTGACAGTCATGACATCACGGCGAAATTCGCATGCGCACAGTAGCTGTAAAAAAAAACAAAAACAAAACATAAATAGACAAATGCGAATTTAAATAATGCTCGTTACCCTGATCACTGCCAATAAGAACTAATCGAACTGATGATTCCAGTCAGCGCCTCGGGTTGCATTAGGCGCCAGATCGTTGTGGTTTGTCGGCTCAACGGGATATCAACGTGTTATTAATGAACGCGGCCTATAATTAAGCTAATAATCTGCCTTGTCGGCTGATCAGAGCTTCCAACTAATATCCACTTCCCATGGAAAGTTTTCATTTACGTAACTGTCAGTAAATTAATTTGCAAAATTATTGCCAAAGTATTTCCTAAACTAGCGAGAACGCATTAAAACTGTTTTGTAATATAGAAAACAAAATATATATATATATTATATAGGCACGTCTCGCAACAATAGGATGAATCAAGCTGGCGAAGAATTTCATTAATTGTGAGAACAATGATCAAAATTATTGTCGTGTTATATAAAACTAAATTAATTTTCTTATTATATAATTATAAGCTTATCCCAATTCAAAGAATTTCAAATGAAAAACATTCCTTTGATTCGCTTACTCATCCAAGTTTTTCAACAAAAACTGCAGCATTATTAGTTAGTTTTATTTTTTTTGGGAGGAGTCCCCGGTGAGAATTGGTGCTGATTTATTGGTTTAGTAATCGAGTCCGCTTAGAGGCATAAATTAGCAGGCCATAAAACACACCTCCCGCACACAAATTGAATGGCTCAAACTTGAGCCCGAGCCCGTGCCCGAGCCCGAGCTGGCTAATTAATTTAATGAATTTATAATCAAATTTATGGCTCAGCTCAGTTTTGGCTGAACAGGTTTTTGCACTAACTACGAAGAACTGCGTTTTGCTTGTTGCGGTTGTTTTAGTTGTTGTTGTTGTTCGTTTTGGCGGTTTTAATAAAATCATCACCTTTTCGAGGCAAGTGCTGGGAAAGAGTTCACAGAGCAGAGCGAAATTGATAATCCGATTAAATTGATTAATTGTGATGGGACAAGAGGGAAAACACGCGCCTTTTATTGTATTTTGCGGCCTTTTGTCTGCACCGTAATTACACACGGCCAAAGGCAGAGCCAAAGCCTCTAATCCAGGTAGGCAGACAGTCGGAATTGATGTATGCGAGGGTTAATAAAACATTAACAAACATATGAGCGAATATATGTAAATCAGAAAGTTATGCGATTTTCGCGTGTCCAACACGCATAAATGAG
Source organism: Drosophila melanica (assembly GCA_004143765.1). Taxonomy (NCBI): domain Eukaryota; kingdom Metazoa; phylum Arthropoda; class Insecta; order Diptera; family Drosophilidae; genus Drosophila; species Drosophila melanica. The sequence continues at coordinate 78,073 of SCDT01000269.1, forward strand.
TCGCTTGTTCCAAAAACTTATTCACCATTTGCCATTTGGCATAATGAACTCAGCAGCGGGAACCGAACGAGTAGGAGAAGAGGCAGGGATAGGTGCTACTGATGACATTACTCATACGCAGCGGTGTGCGCTCATATCCAAGAATACGCAGTTAAGGCCACGCCCCAAATGAATAGTGTTAGTGATTTCTGACAGGATTTGGGTGTGGCCGAAAACACATGCACACACATGCCCAAAAGTCCGGCCAAGCCTTTGAAATGACGCCCATCGAGGTGTGTGCCTCTCTATTTGGCACGTGCGGCCTGCCGCGCCCTCGCCTTGGCCAAGGCTGCCAATGCGACTGCACCTTCCAGCAACGAACAACATCCTTTTGGCAGGTACATTTTACGAGCTCAGGATGTGCGGCCAAGGTGCAGCGGAAGTTTAGCAGAGCTGCAGCGGCCATGAAAATATAACCATGTTTCTTTTTTGTTGCGGTATTTTTTGGCGTGCCGAAAGTTATCGGATATATTTGTCAGTCATGCCATATAATTATATGTACAGCATAACTGAACAGCACCTAAAACGCATCTGAATAGAAACAAACGCTGTGCGTATTCTTTCTGGCCTTGTCATTGGCCTTTATCTTATCAGTCTGCGCTCTACCACTCTGCTCGTAAATTGTCGAGACTTGTCGGTCACATGAAAAGCGAACAAATCGAAGATTGTATCAGCTGCTGTGACTAACAATAGGAGGACTACATTAACTACGAGCACGTCTAGTGAGACTCGCTTCGAACTGCCGAAGATGTGTCAAAAAACGCAGGTTGTCAATCAAAGCAATCACTTCTATAGTAAAACCTTGTAATACCTTGGAACTTTTTTTCTTTTATCAAAATAAGAGATATTTGTTACTTAGTTTTAATTGCAATATATTATTTATAAAATTTTTAAATTTATTTTTTATTTTGGTGAACATTTTGAGTGGATTTATGATACGATATTAATTACCCAGATAGTATAAAAAGTTTCTGCTGTTCTTATCGAACTGCCCTCGCATGTAAATGGCGCTAAATGCAATGAATTTTCCATTCTGGCTCGCAGATTTACCGTTTACTGCCAGAGACGTAAATTATATGGTCGGAGGCAAGCCCGTAAATAAATCGCTTGACCGACTTGCTGTAAAATTCGCAGATCCATTGATGCCACAATTCTGATAGCGAAAGTACGCGGCAACCGCAACACACAACAGAAATACGAGGGTATGAGTATGAGTACGAGTACTCGCAAGAGTGTGACCTTGACATTAGAAGTGAATCGTGTGCTTTGCTGGAAATACTACACATGTATTCTTATAAATTCATTCATATGCCATCAACAACAACAACATCAAGATTTCAATCTTTCCAGCGCCACTATAAAAAGCAGAATCTGTAGAACTGTTTTATGTGACTAGAAAATACCCTGTTACCGAAATGAATTTACCAATAAAAGGCAGATAAAGTATTATATTAGTAACAAAAACTAGAATAACATTTTCTGTCTAATGTCTGTCGGAATATTAGTATACCCCTTAATAACCATTTTACAATTACAGGGTATTGTAAACAGTTTCACATGAAGCTTTGTTGCTGTCAAATCCAAACACGGAAGAGCCGCCAACAACAGCACTTTTCTACCTGTTTTGCATTTAAATTTTTTTTTGTGCAAGCGGGCCAAGTATCGCTGATCTGAGCACTTTGGAGTACTCGTTATTTGCCGCTCGTTATTCGCGCGTATTTGGGTTACACAGCTCCAGAATTCCGTTATGAGGTAGCTGCTCGCATTACACACGCCTCTGGCATGTGTGCCAACTGGCGCTAGGGGGCGTTGTTGTGCTTGCTGCTGTCTGCTGATGACATTTCTCAATTAAAAGTTAATGTTATTTGTATTTGATAGCAACTTGTTTTTGATGCGCACTCGCTAATTAAATTCGTGTTCGCCTCTTCCGATTGAACATAGAGCAATTTTCGCGATGATTCAAATATATAAAATATATATATAAATATAAAAAAAAAAATAATTTGGTAATTGGTTCAATTAAAAGCCATTAAAACAATACTCACAATTAATGATGAAGAAAAACCAATCAGATTTCTGTATCCATTAGATGCAATCAATTTGCGTAGCCTTGTGTGTGCGTTTTAAACAACTTTTTTCTTTTTTTTTCTTTATTTTTTGGTAATTTAATTCCACTCAATGTCTTGTCGTCACGCCCTCAACGCAGAAACAACAATAAAAGCACGCTCTATTGACTATTTTTGTTGTTGTTTGTTTTGTCCAATTGCCGATTATTGTGTGTAATGTTTATTGTCTTGGATTTTATTTTTTGCAACAATTATTAATGTGCTGGCAGCAACAATAATTTGGCATTTCTTAGATCCATTTTTGCAGCCTACAATCTGTCGATTTCTGTTCAATGGCAGCGTACCCTATAAAGACCACTTAAGATCAAGTCTGTGAACATGAGATAGTCATTTGTCTATTGTCAAGGATGTAACCAACAACAACAGCTTTGATCAGTGATCTGCAAAAGCCATTACTTTTGTTCAAACTCTAATGGAAGGTTAGATCACATATAAATTTTCTCTCTATCTTTCTTGCATTTCTTTCCACTTTATAAAGAAATGGAATTTATATTATGCCGGTTGCCGTCTGAGACAGATCGATAAGATTTCGTCAAATCAACAAAAGTGGACTTTTAAATTCAGTTAGTTTCGATAAGTTGCCAAGTAGCAACAATTTCATATCTTTATAAATAAATGTAGCATTTAAACACATTATATTACCTATTTGAACGAACTGATAAACAACTAGTTAGTAGTCGGTAGTAAACTTATAAATAACTTCTTATTATACGTTTTTAAAAAGTTGCCATTTTTAGAATAAAATTTTATTCAACAGTTATCTTTACTAACATAATATAATTAACATGTGCTGCAATAACAATAAACGAAGGTTTTAATATTTAAAGAAAATGTCACATATTAAAATAAAGTCTTTATTTTAAAGCTAATTATACAAATTAAAAATTCTGTTTCTATTTAAAGAATGTTTATTCGCATTTGGCAGATAAAGTTAAACGTTTTTATAAATCGTAATCGTAATTTATTATTATTAGCTTATCTTGCAATGGCTACCAATATGGCCGGGGGTAAGATTAGGGCTTGAAGCCATCAATTATAAATTATGATTCAGCAAGTTTGAGTTAAGCCTCAACGAGCCTATCGAAAAATGCGACATATGTGAATTTCAGAGTTCTCTCTCCATATAAATATGGGCATTTGCCATTTGCGTAATAATTTCAACAGTTTAACTGGCAATTTAAAGGGAAATCTATTAGCAGCGGCGCACATTAGTTTTGACATGGACAAGGGCAATCGCACAACAACTAGTTGACAGCAAGTTAATTCCCATTTGTCGCTGTTTTGCGAAACTCAAGTGCATTTCCATTTTCATATTAATTTCGATTTCCATTTCCATTTGGAAGCGCGGCTGCTAATGTTAAGTTTCATTGAACTTGAGCTGTGATTCTGGGAACCTCGCGAAATGATTAATTTAGTGGCTGGTGAGCGTTCAAGCGCCGTTATGGATAGAGCTATTAATGATGCACTGCAACGCAGTATTGCAATATTGTTTGATTGATTGATTGATTGGCTGGCTGATTGATTGATTGTCGCACACATTAACAGCACTTGTTGTCGACTCCGACACACAGCTGTCTGCCTTGCAGCCTTCATTCACTGCGAATTTGCTGCTGCTGATTTGTTATTGTTGCCGCAGCAGCCACAGCCGCAGTCGCGGCAAGCACAGCAGCCACATTTCGATTTGCATAAACAAATTGAGCTCAGGTAGTCGCTTAGCATACAATGAACAGAGCGCGAATTAAACAAATGTCCAATGCAAATAAACCATAAATTTTGGCTTATGCTAATTGCTGGCTTAGATTGCGATGCTTGTCAACAAGCTGATCTCGTTTTTTTTGTCAGCATTATTTATGATTGTTTCCAACTTTATTTCAAATCTCCATATTTTCCATCAGATGTGGGTGTTGACTTTTGCCTGTTGTGGGTTACAAGAACTTTAATTTCATGGTAATTGGTAAAATTTTTGAACAAAAAAATATTATTTGGATTTTGGATTATTTGATTATTTCTCAACTGCGAAAAACTATGGGAGTTACTAAGAAAACTGTCTGCCAAACTTGGCCAAATTTGTATATTTTGTATATGGCCAAGATATAGTCATTTAATCAGTTAATTTGTAAGAAAAATCCGCATATCTCGGCCAAAAATGTCATATCTTTGAATGATATACCTTTTTGGACTCGTTCGGATTAGGACTATCGATTGGCATTCAAAAATCCCCATTCGAAATTTTGACCAAATTTGACAAAAATCATAAGGGGTAACATCACAATTTTCGTCAAAATAGCGAAAATTTTAAAATCCAAAACTTTTAATAGATATTAATTCTAAGGACTTTTAAGAGTAAAATGATATATTTCTTTCCCAAATCGGACAACAAATGACCAAGATATAGTCATATAAAGCCTGTAATAACAGCTAAAACTCGCATACGAAATTTGACAAAAAACACAAGGGGTAACATCACAATTTTTGTCAAAGTCGCGAAAATTTTAAAATTCAAAACTTTTAATGGATATTAATTATATGGACTTTTAAGACTAAAATGATATACATATATCTTTCCCAAATCGGACAACAAATGGCCAAGATACAGTCATTTAAAGCCTATAAAAACAGCTAAAACTATCATACCAAATTTGACAAAAAACACAAGGGGTAACATCACAATTTTTGTCAAAATCGTGAAAATTTTAAAATTCAAAACTTTATATGGATATCGATTCTATAGACATTTAGGAGTATAACGATACATACTTTTCCCAAATCAAAATACAAATGGCCAAGAAATAGTCATTCAAATCGTAGAGAAGAACTAAAATTTGCAATTCTCGGGTAAATAAGGTCAATATTTTCGAATATAATACGTATTTAGATTCGCACAGATAACGGCTATCAAATTTTCAAACCAAATATGTTCCTAGATGACCTCCATATCTATGGTAATTATACCAAAGGTATTGTCCTGGTGAACGTACGGACCGCAAGACGGACATTGCAAAAAACCAACATACTCTTTTCACTTCGTGAACGTGTATAAAAATTCTAGAAACGAGTATAAGTCGGGGCTGATTCGTATACGAATATTGACTTGGGATGCATTGCGAACGTATTTTATACGTATACATTTTTTAGAAATCAGAAGTTTGTAGTTTCTATTTGGTCCACTAATTCAAGTTAGAATTGTCATAAGTTTGTTATTCTTAGAAATCTAATCGAAAAGTAGAATAACAGTTAGTCATAATAGTTTATGTTTCTATTTGAATTTATATAAAATAAACAACAACAAATTATAAATACAAATAGATAGGAATTTTTATCGCCACTGTGAATGACTTTAATTAATTATATACCTGTGTGTGGCTCTATCGGATGCACTGCTGCGCCAACAGATTTCCTCCCGCTGGTTTGATATTTCCCATCCCACACATCGTTCATATTTAACAATCTGAACACGTCCAACTGCATTTTCCTATGGGATTGCAATCTGATATGTGCGCCCAATGAATCTGAATGAATGTGAGTCAAGCGTTTCCAGTAGCGTTATTTCTATTCTTGTTGTTGTTCTTGTTGTTGTTGTTGTTGCTGTTGCTATAAATGGCAGCACGTTGCCAATTGTTTTATTATGTGGCTTAAGGGGTTGCCTGGTTGAGCTGTCAGGCAAACAAACAGCCAAATGCCGAGTTAACTGTTTGTCTGTTAAGCGGTTTGCACCATGATTTTTGCTGTTGTTGTTGTATTTTTGTAAACCCGCGCCCCCCCCTCTCGAGAAATGGCGCTCTGACATGCTTGTTATCGTTGTGTCATGGGACTGGCAGATAATCGGTGTGAAGTGTGCGGACCGAATGATAACATCGCTTATCAGAAGGGGTACAGCTACTAAAAGTGGGCAATTTGATAAGCAGTTTGGCTATTTACATGCGGATTAAGACCGTTTTTATGACCCCGGCCTCAAGTTGCGTAAGAAGTATCAAAATACGCGTATTTAGGTAGAAATTTCGTTCGTATTACTTAAAGATTTAGTTGGTATTTGGGCATTCAGTGGAAAAGGTTGCACGGTGGGTAAAACGTTTATTCGCATTAATGAGATAGTTTTGCCGCGAAATTGCACACGTTTAAGTGGCAAATAAATAAGATGTGTAACTGTATTATTTATGACTAGTTAAAGATAGTTTTCGTGTTTGATTTATTCCTCGTTCAATATATTAAGTATAACGGAGCAGTTATATTTATCTTTAATGCCTATTTAAGTAGTACTCAATTCAATAGTATTTCGATGATGTGTAAACACAACAATATTATTTGTTTAAACAAATTAATTCACACCTGCTGATTAGCATTTGGGCTTAGGTAAACAAACCCAACACTAATATGCAAATATGATCCGTCTAACCAAGCGAATGAGGAAATAATATGCAATGTGCGATTGAGTAAATTAATTGATCAGTCGGTGTGAAATTATCAATGAATTACGAAATCTGACAAGTTATATGCTTTACCTGGCTACAGGAGGAAATATTGAAAAGATTGAAAAGATATTATTTGAAAAAGAAAAAAATATTCATAATTTTGAAATATTTATCATAGATACGTTTAGAACGGTATCAAGATCAGCCAACACCATATACTTATTCGCACTAGTTATAGCAAAAACTTGTAGATAAACCTATATTTGATATCTGATTGCTGATTGATTATGTTTGTCGATGCATGAGTAATTTCATAATTAATTTAAATTTGACATGCGTCGAGTTTTTAATCAATACATTGAATTTTTTTTAATAATATACTGAAAATTATTATGTGAATTTTGTATATATATATTTTTTTTTTTTGGTATTTGTTTGTAGACATGTCGAAATTCGTTGGCGTTGCCGACATCACGGAGAACAAGAAAATCTGGCGCATGCTGCTCGGCGAGCTGGTGGGCACATTTTTCTTGGTGGTCATTGGCGTTGGCAGCACGGCGAACGGAAGTGCAACGGTGCCGCAGATAGCGTTCACCTTTGGCTTGACGGTGGCAACGCTGGCCCAGGTAAGCGAGCAGCACATTAACATTGAGATTGCCATCGAAAACTGTTTGGCATGCGATTGAGATTGGGCCAATACCAATACAGATACAAATACCAAAGCAATATGAAGTGTTGGTCAATAGAAATAGCAAATCATGCGTTCAAGGACACGCCACCGCCGCGTTACACTTTCGGCCCGGCCAAAACTCATTCACAGATCGCAGCCACTGGCAATTGCACTCGGTTTTTGGGCAAGACATTGGCATTTAAAAGCCAACCACGAACAACAACAACAACAACAACAAACAACAAGCGACAAACGGCAAACGACAAACTTTGGGCTAACAACAAACGCATAAAAACGGCAATCGAATGCATTGGCTGCGTGCGAATGTAATTTACGAAATTGACAGATTTACAGACGCACAAAGATTCAGGTACAACTTCAGTTACAGATACAGATACAGATACAGATTCAGATTCAGCTGTGGTCATTAGCGCTGCGCACGCTGCGTATGAGTAACGCACAGCGATGCTGTTTCCAAATACGAGTGCAACTTCGAATGTGAATGTGAATGCCAATGTGAATAATAAATGCGCACTCGCTGCAAAAAGCGTCTGCGTCGGCAATTAACATTAATCAACACGCAAAATATGCAATTAGATTATTATGCGTTTAATTACGTTATGCCTTTTGATGTTGTTGTTGTTGTTGTTCTTGTTTCGCTGTTGCAGTCACTGTTTTCAGAATTTCAACTTTAAACGCTGCTCGATTTTGAATCAAATTTATTACAGCATAAAACAAAACTGTGCCCATTGCAATACGCATCCCCAGCGAATCGCTTGATTTAGCTGATCTCAGTTAGGCTGAATCTGATCTTCGGCATCATTAATGTTATATGAGCGTAGTTGAAGGCTAGTAATCAATCATTGATCTAGTGATAAGTAGCGTTAATTAACAGCAAAATAATGTCTAATTCAGCGTATTCAATTTGCTGTTTATTCACGAAAACTTGCATTTTGCATTAGGTTTCATTAGTTGGTGTAAAAATCCACAAAAAAACCTTTTAATAAAATATGTGAAATATTAAAGCACAATTGTTTTTGGCTATAACAATTTATGTTTAAGCCATAAATCAACTTGGTTTTCTGAAAAGATACGAAAGAGTATTATTATTTGATAAAATACTAAATGTAAATCAAATTATATATTATATAATATCGAATGCTAATAAGCAATATTAAATATTTCCACTACAAAGTTTGATCAGCGTAGTTAATCAGTGGGCAAGCTTTATTTTATTTTTTTATTTATTTTTTATTTTCTATGTAGTAATTTTTAATAGTTGCGCATGTTTTTTGATCCATTATACAGCTAATTTTCGACAGCTCATTTTTTCTTGCACAACAAAAAATACTTTTTAATTAGGGTATATTGCAGTTGTGCAAATGTGGTACTTATGTAACATATTTGACCCTATAAAATATTTAGTTTTTATCAATATAAGTTAATCTATATATGTACGTCTTTTCATTACGCCGATCTCAATGATTGGGTGATATTAAATTATTTAATTTCAAACATAAATTCTCTTATGCCATATGTAGATATGTTTAGTTTTTTTTAGTATTTTTTTGTTATCCAATATTTTTGTGCTGTAATATTTCTAAGCTGGGTATTAGGTATAACCTAGTTGGGCACTTTCGACTAACGAAATTAATATCTGTAGGCAACTCAGCTCATATGGGAGACATCTTGATAGGCTGCTGTTCATTGGCGCTGGCCACGTGTGCTAACTGCAACTGTGGCCAAATGAATGTTTCGTCCACAATACACTTTGATTTCCACACTTTCGCCGCTTGGCGGCATCGTCGGCGATTAAGCAGCAAATTTGATTCGATTGGCCAATGCAAGCGGCTGGTGAAAGATCGTCACGAGTCTTTGCTGGCCAGCGGGCACGTTCGTTTGTCATTACGATAAGCGAGCAAAGTTGCAGCAATTAGTCGCAGTTGCAGTTGCAGTTGCAATCGCAACTGTGACGTGTGGCACGAGACCTGGTGGCAGATTGACGTGTGGGTTCGATTTCCCAATGTGCCAGGCAAAATGACGCTGGTTTATTTGTAGACTCATCTCACTCGTCAAATTAGAAACGTGCTTATTACTAGTCATTTAATGTCATACGTGCATAGAAAAACCCATTTCGAATTCTTTAAGGGTGATCAGACTTTTGAAAGTTGTGAACGCACTCTTAAAATAATCAATATAATCGATATATAATTAAAACTGTAATTATAAATTTGATTTAATTTAATTTTCTTCTACTCAAATTCCTCATAAATTGTAACATTAAACTTTACATAATATTTTTCTCATTAGTATTTTCTGTTTTAGTGCGATTTCCCGAATTATAAATGAATTTTGGATATTTTCTTATTTTTCTTTTAATAAAATTTATTTCTTATAATTTATTCAATAAATTAAACTGAACTAGGAAAAATTTTGTAATATTTTTTCATGTACTTTTAAGTTGATTTTTTTATGATTTTTCTATGATTTTTCTGTTAAGCCAATATCTTGCTTTTTCACAAATTAAATATCTCTCTCGAATAAACTTAAGTAGGAAACAATTGTATTGATTACTTGATATATTCATATATGTTTATATATTTTCTCGAAGCGGCTACCGCTTAGCGGAATATAAAATTTGCCACAATTTGATCGCTGTATAAAATCTTTGATCTTTACTGCGAATACGCCCCACTCTAGTCGGAGGCATCCAACAAGAGCGACATTTGTATGCATTTAGCATTGTTTTCGTGCGAGACGTTCGTTTGACAGGCTGCCAAACGGAAGTGGGGCAAAAAGAAAATGCAAATAACAAAAATAATAATAATATTAAGTACTATGTACAGCAATAGCGCACAATGGCAACAAGCAAGCCATAGAAATGCAAACGTGTTGACGATGCAACATTTGATTTTAATCGTGATTACTCGTATTTCTATATATACATATCTATACACTATATACTATTTTAGTTGTTTCTGTTGATGGGGAAAATTCCAGCGCTGATTTTTATGCGGGCCAACAAGCCAAACGAACACAACAAAGAAATAATCATAAATTTCGAGTGCCGGCAGTTGTTTGAATTTAATCAGATGCACGGCCGGCAATTAGGGATTGGCTCTTTGATTTACGAGTGTTATTAACCGAATAGCAATATGGAATAGAACATGGCTCAAACGAATATTATGTGCAGATGACAGCCACCCGATCTTTGTCAGAGATTGAAAGGCCAATGCGAAATAACTAATTCGCAGTCAAAGTCGAAAAAACCTCCAGCGCCAATCAAGGTGCAACATGCAAGATCAATAAAAAAAAAACGCACTAACTACACTCGTATGCAAGTGTGCGTGTGCGTGTGTGTGTGCCTTAATTATGCGACCAAAGCAATAAGTCAGAAACAACAACATCAATCGGTACAAAATTGTGCGTGCACCATTCACGTTTTCAATTCAAAAACGAAAATCAAACGATCCGCGAATTGCACCGAAACAAACCGAAATGGCAAAATCAACTTGCGGCCGCAAATTTAGCGCTTAAACACAACGCTTTGGGCCAATGCTCGGCTTTTGGTTTCAACGAACTTGAAAAGTAGCAGCAACAATCACCAACAACAACAGCAACAGCAACAACAGCAACAACAACAACAACCGTGGCGTTCAGTTGCGGAGTTGCAGAAAAGCAGAACGAAACAAACAAGTTAACATTCAATTTAACTAAAAAGCCATAAAATATGATTTAAACGCAAATGTCGCACAATAACAAAAACAAAAAAAAAACACAACTAAACAAACAACAACATCAACAAATACGCACAGACATTTGCGCGCCGCCGCTGCGCATGCGTAAGCCTCGATCGGTGCGATCGTTATCTCTATATCTTCCATGGGTAACGGCACGAAACTGAGGGAAGCAAGACAGACAGCGTTAGACAGAGAGGCAGCTAGTAACACTGACCACCACAACAAAGACTAAACCAAGTCGGAAGTATTCGACGAGCAGATACCTAAAATTATGGATTTCAAATAAAAGGGCGATTGATCGGCTAGTTAAATTAAATCCAAACTTCTCTAACTTTGGCCTAAGCGACTATAAAAAGACGAACGGAGACAGAGGGACATGTCCTAATCGATTCGGCTATTAAATCTGACCAATAATATATATACTTTTTGGGGTCAAAGATGCCTCCTTCTGCTTGTTACATTTGCATTGAGTTTATTTCTTAAAATAATTGAAAATATGTTAGGGATAAGAATACCACCCACTATTCCAATATATATTATAATTTTATAATAGTTATTATTTATTTAAGTTTTTAAACTGGTATCTACAACAGTTGATCTTACCCATGTAATCTACCCTATGTGTGTGAGGTATAGGCAGTATACGTTTGAGCGTAGACTTTGAGTAGCCAGCAACAGTTGTAGCCTTAGGCAAAACAGAACTAATGCAAAGACTCGGTTTGAGGGGTGACACGATGCTGACGCATTAACTGGTCAGCCGGATTTTGAATAATTTTCCAGTTGCCTTGGAAGCTAGAACAAGCTAGATGAACATGGGAAAACTTTCAAAAGACCAGCTAAAAATGGGTGAAAATTCTATTCTATAAATTATCTAAATGATCGTATATGTATGAGTAAGATTTAATACACAGTTTTCTTCTGTTGCGAATAAATTATCCATTATTTCTTTTAAACTGTATTTAACTATTATCAGTATTCTCCTTATTTTAAATTATAAAATTCACAACAATACCATCTCCATTGTAAACTGATTTTATATGGCTCATCCGACAATTGTTCTCACGCATTTGAGCCATGTTTTTTTGATGCATACGTAAATCATATTTGTTAATAATAGGTTCGTGTGTTCGAGGGTGCAATTTAAAAGTGCGCACAAGGAGCAAACAAGCGCGTTGCATTCTAAAATTCGATTTGATCGATGTGGCAAGAACAGCTTTTGTGCGCCTGAAATTAAGCAAAGCCGTCAACGCTTCGACTCTTGGATTACGTGAATTTCTGTGTGCGATCTTGATGATTAGGTGCGACTGGCGGCGCATTATTCACACAGTCACCTGACACCGGGCAACAAAAACCGCAACTTAAACGAATTCATACATATATAATTTGATAAAAAAAAACAACAGAAAAAAAACAAGTAAACGGCTGTAAACGACTGCGCCATACTCTTTCGCAGTATATAAAAGTGAAAAGCAGGCAAAAAAGATTTTATTGATATTATTATTGTTATTTTAAAAAAAAATTCTGTAATATATTGTAATCATCTAGTTTTCAAATTGAGGGAAATAAATAGATTTTTTTTCTCTAGTAGGTTTAGACAAGTTTTTTAACACTTGGGTATACATGGGTATACTTTGCAAAGCTAATATACTCCCTTCAGTTCGTAAACGAGTGTAAAACTGCAATGCGTGCGTACGCCAAATGCCAAGCAGCAGTTTGTTGTACTCCGTTGCCGGGCGTAACTGAAAGATTGCATGTATCTAAAACTGTTTGCTGCTGGCCGATTGCCGATTGCCGATTGCTGCCTCGAACTGTGCCCAGGCCTGGCCTGAACTTGCTCTTTACGGCGCTGTAATTAGCGCTGTGGAGCAGCAAATGGCCAATGGCCAACACAGCCTCCATTCGCCTCCATTCGCCTCCAGTTGTCGCAGTTTGCGCATTTATTAATTAAACGCGAAATGCGAAACGCAGACACCCGACATTGGCCATGTGTGCACTTGAGTCGATCCAAGTCGCAGGCAACAACAAAAGCCAAGCGAAAACAAAAATCTAAATCCACATCAAAATCGAGCTGCGAATCAACAGAAATGATATGGGGCTACATAGAAGCCTGCACATCGGCCTTGGGCCTAGGCGGCAGCTACGACGAGTTTCAGTGAGTGCGTTTTCGGTTCATTCATAACCCAAGTGTGAGTGCTAGTATCGAGTATAGAGTACTCACTCGCCGCTAGAGTGGCAATTTGCTATATTTGATTTCTGTATTCAGTTCTAAACGATCCACTTCACTAGCTGCCGATGACTCAGCAGTACGCAAAAAAAAACACTTTTACTTTTAGTCGCAGTCGCAGTCGCAGTCGTCACAGGCTTCAATCTTAAAGCTATCGTCATCGATCTAGAGTCGGAGCTGGGAATCGGAATAGTCTTTGGCTTTGGCTGGGGTCGAGTGCATCTCATGTCAGTTAAATTGCTTGCATCCGCTAAGACAGCGACTGCGTTAACGACTGTTGTGCAATAGCCAAAATGCAGCAGACTCCATGGCAAAGGGTAAACATTACCCAACCCAGAAATGCGAATCAATTGCCAAACGGAGATGACGTCAAGTGCTGAGCTAGTTGAAAACTTGACATTTGATGTCTGAAATATACATATACTATCTTTTTTTTTTAAATTTTAAGCTTAACGTATCTATAGCATAAATATGATTATAGATTGATTCTAAATCCTGCCATGCCCAACAAACATGCTTCATCATTTATTATCCCTCTTACAAATAACATTATTCCGAATAATTTACCTTTTAGTATATTATTTATTGAAAAACGAGCTGAACTTGATTTCCAACTGCGATATTTATGACCCCGTTTGAGTTTGAAATAAACAGATTTGAATTTGTTAATGCTTTTTGTAATTTGATGACAGCCATTTGGCTGCAATTAAGATTTGAGTTTGTTAATAATATATTTATCTGATCTTCAAATGATTCCAATCCAAATCCGATTTACAATTCTGTGTTTCTCTTTTCCAGGGCCTGGGCCACATCAGCGGCTGTCACATCAATCCGGCCGTAACCATCGGTTTTCTTGTCGTCGGCGAGATGAGCATCCTGAAGGCGGCCTTCTACATTATCGTGCAGTGCGTCGGCGCCATTGCCGGGGCCGCTGTCATCCGCGCAGCTCTCAACGGAATGATCGTCAGCGAACTGGGAGTTTCGGGTTTCAATGACTCGCTCAATGTGGGTCAGGTGGTGCTGATCGAGGCCTTGATCACCTTCATTCTGGTGTTTGTGGTCAAGGCTGTGTCGGACCCAGGTCGCCAGGACATCAAGGGATCGGCCCCTCTAGCCGTGGGCCTGTCCATTGCTGCTGGCCATTTGTGTGCGGTAGGTGGAAACAACTATCCGCAAATCAGATTGCATATTTAATCATATCAAATGTATTGTTTCGTTTCCTCAGATCACGCTCACTGGTGCCAGCATGAATCCTGCCCGCTCCTTTGGCCCCGCCGTTGTCCAGGGCGCATGGGCCAATCACTGGGTCTACTGGGTGGGCCCCATCGTGGGCGGCATTGTGGCCGCTGCCATCTACAAGTTCATCTTCAAGGTGCGCAAGGGCGACGATGAGGCCAACTCGTACGATTTCTAAGGTGGCTTCGGCACGCAACCAATCCCCGCCCCCGCCCCCGCCGTTGCCACACGGCATTCACCTCCTTGTTGTTGTATGTGTGTGTTTTGTACGATGCTTATATTCACATTCGTATTCGTCTCATTCACAAATGTGCTGATCGAATCGGATCGCGCAATCCACTTAGTTTAGCCAAGCGAAAGCCGCACAATGCAAATTGTACTATTTTTATTTGTTGAAAAATAAAAATCGCTTTTTTAGACGTACTAACACCTAAAATATTAAAATATTCTATGTTTATTAGCTTTAGATACATTTAATTTGCATCTCGAAATTCAATTACAATAGAAATGCAATTTGCTAAGCCGAATTCAAATATTATATGTTGAAATTGTTATTGTCTACTAAATAATTATCGAGCACAAATAAACGACAAATTTTATGTGTAATAAAAAATGTTAAAAATACACCCCGTCTTTTAATATAAACAAATTTTAATTATTGATTATTTTTTACTTTAACATATATGAGACTCAATTTTTCAAACTCCCACAACTTTGTCAAAACTGAACCGATTTTCACGCTTGATGGCATTTTGGTCATGATTTATCATATAGATTGATTCTACATTCAAAATATATGCATTTTTGAAAATAAAATTTTTTTGAATTTTTTGGTCAAAAAAGCAAAGGGTCCC